>JANHFT010002295.1:23898-38736 GCA_032467955.1 Pseudoxenodon macrops | reverse complement strand
GTGTACATAAAAATACAAGATACATTTGTCAAGAATGATAAGGTGCAACACGTAATGATAGTCATAGGGTACAAATAGGCAATCAGGAAACAATATCAATAAGAAGTCATAGGATACAAGCAGGAGGAAGCCGCCTCGATGGCATTTTTCTCGTTTTCCGGATAGTTGCGTCACATACATTTAATGGGGAAAGGAGTCCAGTAGCAGTCTTAAGGGTTGGGGACTATGGAAAACGAGGTATTGGGGGTGACTGAAGTGAGGGAGGGACCCTCACTGGCCGAGATCTGCGTGCTGCTGGTGGGGGAAAGTGGCGTGGATCCTCTCCTTGCCTGCAAACTGGGAAGTGGGGGGGGGGGAGGATAGGCGGAAATCGAGGCCTCTCATTGCGGGGGCCCTATACCCACTCTTGATTTCTGAGTGCTTTTTTGAAAAAGGGGGGGAAAACCCTCCCAGGTGGGCTTTCTCACACACCCCACCATCCAACTGACTAAAACCCTCTCCCCCTATAAGATCCATGTGATCTTTCCAGATCAAAATATTTTAATACAATTTACCCTGAGATTACAGTTGTTATGGTACTGAATTAAGAAACATGACCACGGTGGTAGATTAGGTGGTGGTGGATTAGGTGCTACTACCCCATTAGGTGCTAAAACTAAACTTTCCCTTTGCTCTCCAATATCTACCCCTTTTTAAAACCTTATCTTGACTCCAGACTGAAAAGTAGAGGGATGAAGTGGGCAAAGAAATAAAAGCTTTCTGCAGCTTTTTGGGTCTGAACTTAAAAAAGAAAGTCATCTCTAAAAGTTGTGTAACAAAATGAAGGCACCTGGGTCTTTGCAACCTTTAGCTTTCCTGACTCCCTATAGAGTCCAGCTAGGACTTAAAGGCTAGACTATAGACTGCCCTCTACAGGCAGCTAGAGCTTGCCAAGAGTGTCCTCCATTTTGTAGCACAACTTTTAGATGTGCCTTTTTAAAGAGATGACCCCCCCCCCTTTAGTTCAGAGAAGGCTACAGAAAATACTTTATTTCTTTGTTCCCTTGATTCCTCTACTCTTCAGTTTGGTGTCAGGGTAAGGTTTTTACCTTCATTTATGAAGACACATACTTCTCACCATGTAGATGTAGCCCCATCGAGGGCTACATGTTGAGTGTGGTTGGTCAGCCAGTTACGAATCCATCTGGTGGTGATGCTGTCATCTTTCTGACTTACTAAGTAGTATGTTGTGGTCTACTTTATCAGATGCCTTACTTAAGTCCAAGTAAATGATGTCCACTGCATTTCATGATTTACTCACGTAATCAAAAAATGCAAAAATATTGCATTTTGGCTTCTGGTTATAACTCAGCTTGCTTCTAGGTGTTTGCGGATTCGTTGTAGGTATCTTTTACAGAATTTTCCCAGATATTGATATCAGGCTGAGGGTTTGTAGTTTTCCAAATCCATTTTTTCCTTTTTTGATGATGGGAACTATGTCACTTTTTTTGCAGTCCTCTGGTAGTTTCCTGGTGCTCCAGGATCGTTGGAAGATATAATACAGTGCTTCTGAGATCACATCTGCCAACTTCTTCAAAATCTTGAGATGTAATCCATCTGGACCTGGTGATTTTCACTCATCTAGGATAGATAGGTGTTCTCTTATCATTTTCTTGCCCATTTTGATTTGTATTCTTAATCTGTCTTTTACAATACTGTTTTTGATAGTCTGGACTGGTGTTTTTTTTTCCAATTCAAAACTCAATAAAGTATCTTTTTGTCAGTCATCCCAGATTTCCACAAATTGATCATTCAAATAGTAAATTTAAACCATTTAATCTGTGTATCTCATCCTGACATCAGTAAAAATATTGCACGCATTCCCAAGTTTTGTTTACAGTCACTCACACACTCACAGCCCTGGTCAACAGTTGGGAAATCATTAGGGGCACACTCAAGCCACTTTCAATTGAACATTGAGGCGCAACAGATTCTTTGGCATACCTGGAAAACCAATGAATTTAAAGTACAGCAACAACTTTACTGGTTACATTGCACATTTGCTATTCCCCACCACCACTACCACACACATTCATCCACACTCACCCACATATTTCACTAGCTGGAGTGATTTAAGTCTGCATCTAAAGACCACAAAGAGTGGGCAGGCTTTGGGACCCTTTTATCCTCCAAAATTTGCTTTTTGAGTCACAAGACTGGAAACTACTATTGCCTTGTTAACAGTCTGGTGGCTGTTGATGGGACTTGGTGGGGTGAAGGGTTCCATATGCTCAGACCCAAGCCCTTCTGTCTGGTCTGGGTGACATTTTTTTACTTCGTTCCCCCAACAACTTGGGTCTTTCTTACCTACAGGTGGTCCTCACCTTACAACAGTTCATTTAGTGACCCTTCAAAGTTACAGTGGCACTGAAAAAAAGTGATTTATGACTGTTTTTCACACTTGCAACTATTGCAGCATCCCATGGTCAGATGATTAAAATTCAGACGCTTGGCGATTGGCTCATATTTATGACCATTGCAGTGTCCCAGGATAACTTGGTCATCTTTTGCGACCTTCTGACAAACAAAGTCAATGGGGAAGTCAGATTAACCTAACAACCGTGTTGCTAAATTAACAGTCTCAGTGATTCATTTAACTGTGGCAAGAAATGTCATAAAATGGGGCAAAATTCACTTAACTCGCTTAGCAACAGAAATTTTGGGCTCAAATGTGGTCGTATGTTACCTTCCTGAAGGAGACAGAGAAGATTCCTGGCTTTTGTCCACCCTGCTTATGTGTCTGCTGCTTCTTTTAGCTATAGCTGCTTCAGCCTAGACTCACAGTAACAATTTTCCAGCAAGAACTAAACCACTCCCTCTTGCTGTATCCTCTCTGCATCCACCAAATTATTGCCTAGTCCTAGTACTTTAAAACAGAGGTAGCTACAGTGATATTGAAGGTAGGCAAATCTATCTCAAACAACACTGGAAATGAGTCTTAATAGAAAAGCATACACACACGTATAAGATTGTGGTACAACGCCATCTTACAAAGGGGATGGAGTAAACAGACTAGAGAGCTTGGAATCCTTCCAGTGGAGGAAGTAAGGGAGGCCAGCTCTTATCCCCTTGAGATCTTTGAAGGCTTTATCTGAAGAGTTCTCAAGAGAATGCAGTTGGTCTGGTGAGATTCTTGTAATTAGGTAAGCAACAACAGCAGCAACAAAAACAACAACTCTATTTTGATCATTTCACAGTGACATGTTCTTTGCCCCTGACAAAGATTGAAATGTTTCTGACCAGCTTCCATGGATAGGAAGAATATAAACCAACACCAAAATATCTAAAGTAATTGTAACAATTTTTAAAATACAAATGCACAATGCACATCTCAAGATATTCAGATGAAATACATTTTTGACAAAATTACTAGTATTACTAATACCTTTAAAAATTGCCTCCGGCTTAATATTTAGTTCAGTAACAATCCAAATTCAATTCCTTACCAAAACTCTGTTCTGTTCTCCTCATATACTTTCCCATTCTTTTTTCTCTTTGTCAAATCCCCAAGCGTTTGCTTAAATTCAATGAGCCTCTTATTAAGAATAGTATCATCCCTATGTCAACCAAGTTCTACTGGTTGTCTTGACTAAGCTGAAAACAAGCTTCTGTTCCCCTATATATCTGTATTCATGGGACTTCTTTTGCAATGGATCTCAATATTTTATAGTCATTGTGAGCCAACCACAAAATAACCACATAATACCACTAGCTACATTTAACCACAGCCTCCCTTATTCTCAGACACTCTTGGCCACTAGGTGTGCTTTTATAGGGCTGAGATTAGGGAAGGCCTTCAAAACCTATGAACTATACACTGGCAGAACTCAGAAGCTTCTCCAGTGTAACCACCTTTTTCAATGCCATTTCTGCAAGAAGATTCTTCCAACCAACCAAACACATACTTCTTTACTCATAGTATTAGCTATTACTTTTCATTATACTTGCATGCTGAGACAATTATGTTGTCTCACGATAATCCACCTTGGCTTTTGTTTCAATTTATATTCATAAGCAAGGCAGAAAGTAATATAATTCTCTGAGCGAAGTTCTGAGAAAGATCATGGCAAGTTATATAAATAAGGCACATATCCAGTGATATCTATGGTGTGCAATAAGGCCTTAAGTAATACGTTGTAAGAATAGCTACTTATTCCCACGATTTCTTGTCCAAGATCAGTAATTCTATGAAGCCAGAATTATTTGTTTAAAAGTACAAAATGTTTCTGAATGCTATTACATATGCTCTACTTGACTCCAGGAGAAACTGATAAATCTCAGAAAGGCTTCACAAAGGTCTTTACTTGTCAGTCAGGAAAAGTTTTTTTCTCAGGGTGTGCTTCAATAAGAGTAAGTACTTTTCTGTAGAATTAATTCTATTCCATTCATAAATTCTGTTGTTCAGCTCTACAAAAATATCCAGCAGAGGCAGCTTTCTGCAATGAAAAAGGGGAAAGGAGGGGGAGACATGAGATTACATACATTTTATAAATAAGTAAAAAGCTGCAGGTGAACAGCTCCAGATTTTGCAAACGTGTCCAGTTCTACCCTTCAGCTGAAAGTTATTCAGCTACTCTTAAGACAGTGGCCCCCAACTTTTTGGGCACCAGAGGTCAGTTCGGTGGAGAGAACCAGAGAATTTTTCTTTCTGGATACTGGAGGGGGTATGGTTTCACATGATGCCTGCATCCTGTGAATGGGGCTTCACTTGTTTGTGCGGCCCATTTTCTGGCATGCCGTGGCCCGGTGCCGGTTCACGGACCAGGGGTTGGGGACCCCTGCCTTAAGGCACACTTGGACTGTGCAGTATTTGGGATGCTTGAGCATGCGTGGATGCAAACGTAGCACCTCCTTTCAAGGGATTTTATTTCCACGTAAATATGTTTAGGAGAACTTGAGGCTTTGTGTTTTGGGCCACTCCTTGTATTACCTGGAGGACATAATAGGGTAACATTTCTTGAGGAATTATTCAAGACGTTTTCCCTGCTCCCAGCCATGGGACAAGAAAGTTGTGTTTGTATCGGTGTTTCCATCACTTGTCTGGAATAGAGGCCTTATGCGTTTATGGCGAGCATTGGCTCCAAGCCTAACCATCAGAAACCCTTCAGTTCCTTTTTACAAAGAAATGTATATGGAGGACATTGCTCAGTTACAGGGAAACCACAACATTTCTATAGCGTACTTTTGACCTGCGTCAAAATTGCCTCACTTCTGTCACTCACTCTTTCTGCAGGAACCAATATCAATGCTTACCTTATTGCTGTACACCAAGCATTGTCAGAATGCTGTTTTCATATTCCTATCTATTTTCCATTCTCCCAAAGAATAGCATGGCTCCTGCATGGCTAGTATCTGACATAAACACCTACCTCTTCTGAGGATCCATCAGAAGGCCAGCCAAAGTGGAAAGATAATAGGATGACGAGCATGGGGATCTCTCCAATACAGAGGCATCCAATGTGCAATGGCTCCAGAAAATGTCTGCTACTTGTGGGATTGTGCATAGATCTCCATCTGCCTCTGTCAGGCTGGCATTTCCTTGCCAATTTTGGGGCTCAACATAGTTTTGGATAAAAAAGAGCTTTGGTTTTCCTAAGAGATCAGGGCACTTCTCGCCAGTAAAGAAATCCTTCAGCCTTTCTAGTTGAAATCCTGGAACAATATGGTCTGTGCAGAATATATGTTGATGATTCCCTCGACTGACAAGCACACAAACAAAACAATCTGCATCTTTGTGAGCTGTTAGCCTTGCTGCGTCATACAAATCACGCATCACTGCATCCATATTCAGAAACAATCGACAGTGAACTTCAAAATGTAGTGATTTAAAGGTTTTCGCCAACAAACCTACAGAGAAAGAAGCAGGAGAGCAAGAATACCAGGCCAGTCAGTAAGTTAGAGTCCAGACTGAGGAAGGCTGATTTTATTTTAAGATCCAGTTGTTAATATTTATTGGCCTGCCTGTCTAATTTCAAGCTGGCAGACATTTTTAGCCATAGTCATTTGCTAAATTTATTTTATCATTTACCCCATATAAATATTCTCGATATTGTTCTATTCTGAGGGCTTACTATCTCTCGCACTGCCCTTGATTACACCTCAAACGATTCATATTACATTTTCTTACTTTATATTCTGCTTTTTCTTTAGAGTACCTCTACAAAATTTTTTGAGAGGGAAGATTGCAATTTCCGTGCATTACATGAGAGCCAATTTGGTCTAATGGTTAAAGCCCCAGGCTAGAAACCAGGAGACTGTGAGTTCTAGTTCTCTCTTAGGCATGAAAATCAGCTGGGTGACTTTGGGCCAGTCATTTTCTCTCAGCTCAACCCACCTCAAGGGAGGAGGAAAGAGTATTAGGTATGCTCGTTGTCTTTATAAAAATAATAAAGGCAGGATAAAAATAAATTACACTTTGTTTTGTGATATTGTAATTTATATTGCGTGAATGGCTCTAAAGTTCAGATTTTTTTAAAAAAGTATCTCCCATGGTTTTTTCCCCTTTTCTCCTCCTTCTGTCATGTCAAAATTTTCTCTGAGTTACCCTTTCCTTCCCCTGTCATCCCTTATGGAGATTTTGAATATAGGACTCCTTCCTCCTGACCTTTGGAGCTACATAGCCTGCAAGGAGAAATATCTCTTCAGTGCAGCAGAAGAGTATGATCGAACGTTTCTTATTAATCAACTACCTAATTATAAATTATGGCTGAATCTTGCTATTTTGGGGAACAATAGAAGATCCTGTTTTAGTTTTTTTGGGCATTGCTAATGCAGCTGTTTCAGCTTCCAAATGTAGCTTGGGAGCTCTTTGGAAATTTCTGAAAACCACAAGACAACCCCCTAAAAAGTTACAGCAATGTGATCTCGAATGACACTGACATTTCTTTATTATAGTCTTTGACCAGCATTACATATTAAAAAAAATGGAAAACCCATTATCAAAAAATATTATCATATTATCTAAGTCAAAGTATTGTGCAGTTGTATGGCCTGGTAAAGATATTTGGCAATCTGGAACTTGAGTGAAGAATTAACATCCCTTAATGAATGTAAAATTTACCTGCATGGCCCTCAAATATGAAAATAATTGGGGAGAGCAAACTGTATCTTGGAATATCATATTAAGGACACTATGGAAATACTGTACATAGGCAAGAATTTTTAGAGCTACAAGGAAAAACTCTTTGAAGATAAAAGGAGACTCATGAAATCTATACATCAATAGTGCAGAAAGAAAACCATTACAACAGGCTCAGGAAAAGCCCATATTACTCAGTGTCAGATTGTGTAAATACCCATAATTGAGGGCTACAGTAATCTAACATTTGGCAATAAAATTCAGGAAAACTGGTAAGATCATTCTTCTAATATATGTCCCTAATTTGTACCCTTATCATTAATTTGGCTTTCTCAAAGTTTCACATATGGTCTACATATTATGCATCCGAAGTGATCAAATGAATGTAGTATAGCAATTAATGTCTGACAGGAAGGAGCAACTTGATTTCCATTGCACTTACCTGCATCATTGCCAATGCAGTCAATAATCAGGCAGACTCCTAAAGGTTTGCTTTGCATTCTGTACTTGTTACAGCCCTGCAAAAACAGCATCATGAATGAAGCCTCTTACCCTAAATCATTAGCACAGCATTTCCTGTCTACTTTGCATTGTCTAATTAGTTTTGCCTTTGTGTGGCAGAAAACAATATGGAATAATGCCTTCTCAGAGTCCTTTCTAAAACATGGGCCTTGGGAAAAGCATTACATTCTGGAGAGCTGTGCAGTACTTCAGGTTCAAAGGCGAACAAGACACAAGGGGCATGTGTAATGTATGTTTGCCAAACTTGAAACCAAATAAAAGATTTTTCCAGAATTACACTGCAGCTGTAGTGAGCAGACTGAGAAAAGATGCAATGGCAGTCAAGAAGTTGCAGGTAGGTACTTACACATTGTTCACACTCACCAAAAAACAATTTTCTGCCTTTCCATTTGAAGCACTGCACAATTCTAACATTTTGCCTTGAACCAAGGTATTCTGCACTGACTGCTTCCTTTATGTAACTGTACCTGGGATCAATTCTATGCTGATAAAATACAGTACCTAGGCATGTTACATGTACAGACACATACTTTTGTGTGTGGGTAAATATCTATGAATGCACACACACACACACACACGAGATTATCAATCTTTGACTCTTCCAACAGTATTCTACTCATGGGATCCTGACATGGATAAAAACCGGAAGAAATGTTCACTGATTCTTCCAATTAATTTTTTGAAAATTTGTTCTGGAAATTTGGAACGTTCTTCAAAACAACAAGAAAATTGTCAAGGAAGAAACTTTTCTGTTAATCGGACAGCTCAGAGTTGCAGAATTTTTCTCCAATGAACTTCTGTCCCAGGACAGTTTTCTTCAGCCTTTGTCCTCTCAATGTGAAGATCTCAGCTCTTTATTCACTATCTTCAACAGCTGATCACTTCTGGACCACCACTGTTTTTTCACTCTAGTACAGGGGTCTGCAACCTTAAACACTCAAAGAGCCATTTGGACCCGTTTTCCACAGAAAAGAAAACACTGGGAGCCACAAAACCTGGGTGGCCGTGGCCAACTTAGTTCCACTCCTACCCAGTCACATGACCCACCCAGCCACGCCAACCCAGGTTTTGCAGCTCCTGTTTTTTGCTATGGGAAATGGGTCTCTCTCTCCCCCCTATTTCCCTCTCATTTCTGTTTTTCTCTTTTTCCTGTCCCTCTCCCCCTCTTTTTCTTTCTTTCTTTTTCTTTCTTTCTTTCTTCCTTTCTTTTCCCTTCTCTCATTTATTTCCCTCTCATTCTCTCCCTCCATCATTTCCCCATCTCTCTCTCTCTTTCTCTCTCCTTTTCTCCCTCTCATTACTCTTTCTCTCCCTCTCATGTTTTTTCTTTTTCCTCTCTTTCTTTTTCATTTCCCCCCTCTCCTTTCTCTCCCTCCAGCTCTCATTTCTGTCGCTCTCCCCTTCTCTCTCTCATTTGTTTCTCTTTCCTCTCTCATTCTTTCCGGCAACTCCTTAAAGCAGCTACATCTTTTCCCAAATTCACTTGACTACATTCTGCAATCACAATACAATCCTGGAAAAGGCATGTTTGGTTTCAGATTTGCTGGCAGGTGCTGTGTGTACATCTGCATACCCTTAAAATCATATTTTTACTATGATTCTGGAGCATAGCAATATGTTAGCATTTTCTGTTTCTTGTGTGTTAATTGACAAAGAAGCAGTTCCATTCCAAAAATAAAACCCATTGGGTTCAAGTTCTTTGATTGTTTTCCTTTAGGCTAGATAACATCTCTTCACTGCAGGAAAACAGCCAAGCTCAGTGAACAACAAGAAACCAGCAGTTGAAATCTGAGTTCCATATATTCTCTACAACTATAGTATAGGATTGCACATTCAGATGCATATTATTCAATATTAATTAATTAATTAATTTAATTATTTGTCCTTCAAATTAATCTGGTTTCATATTTCCCTCAGCTCTTTCCCTCAGCTCTGTTTTTACAAAACTTTACTTTTTAACATAAATTATTGTCTCTTCAATGCATTTGAACTGTTTTCATGTTTAATTTTCCTTATAACTGTTTGCTTATTGATGTCATATATTCCTCTGTATTTTAATTTTCCTTGCCTGGTGTTTTCAGATTGATGAAGTAGCTAATATTAATGACATGGATGAGTACATTGAATTGCTATATGAAGATATTCCTGATAAAGTTCGTGGCTCTGCACTTATTCTGCAGCTGGCCAGAAATCCTGATAACTTAGAAGAACTCCTCCTTAATGGTAACTATCAGATTAATGCTACTATGATTGGGCTGGCTTTTGGCTCAATAAGTGGAGTAAATTTAGCTAATATACTCAGCTAAATTGATATGATATTATCAAATGATTATTGGCTATCATTTGGTAGCACAGTAACTATTTTTGGTAATAGTGACTATTTTGGTTTGATTAATTTGAAAATCTAAGAAAAAATTATGTGTAAAAACAGAAATTGTTTATCTTTGTCACAGTTTAGTTGTGTCTTTCAGAGACATTTATAGTCTTAAGATTTTTATTTTGGTACTATTCTGAATTTTTAAGTTTTATTCATAGTGATTCATGTCCAGACTTTTTTGGGATGTTGTGATTTAAAATTTATGTACTTCACAGAAATTCTCATTAAAAACACTAATATTTTAAGTTAAGTTATGTAAGTCAGTAAGGGGGCAAGTATACAGTATTTTAAAGATAATATTGAGTCAATGCACATTCCAGTGTCTATAAATATAGGAAATTATGTTAATTACTTTTAAAAATCATCTGAGGGGCCATTGTGAGGATCACTCAAATTATATGGTGGATAAGATTGCTGGCACCTCCTGCTTTGAAAGAGACATTGGTGTGTCTTCTCCTCACCAAGGATAACATAAGGAGGAACTTTCTAATTATTTTTCTGACAGTGAGAACAATCAACCAATGGAATAGCTTGTCTTCGGAAGTTGTGGTAGCTTCATCACTTGAGACTTTCAAGAAGAGATTGGAATGCCATTTGTCAGAAATGGTGTAGGGTCTCCTGCTTGAGTAGGAGTTGGACTAGATGACCTACAAGGTCCCTTCCAACTCTGTTAATCTGTTAAACCATCCTTGGATCCCAAGTTTTTCAAGAACTATCAATCAGTCTCTAACTTTCCTTTTTTAGGGTAGGCTATTGAGAATATGGTCAATCCATAGCTGGATGAGAATCCTGGAAGAAATGGATTATCTACACCAGTTATGTCCAACCTGAGGCCTGGTGCCCCATGTGGCCCTGGATAGCTATTAATGTTTCCCCATAAGATTGTAAACTTCCAACATCATTATGGGCTTTTATGTTATAAAACTATATTATATATTTTATATGCGACTTAAGACAATTATTGTTTTTTCAGTGCAGCCCAGACAAGTCAAAAAGGTGGACACCATGATCCATGTCGGTCTAGTTTTAAGTTACGATTTAGAATTGAGATAGTCTTGGTCATACTTGCTGATGACTTGTGATGGAACTGGGATGTTGATTGCACATCCATCCTTGTACTTTTTGATCTTTCAATGATTTCTGAGCTGTCTATGTGTTGGAAATAGGAGCATTGCATTATTGTGCTTCTCTTTTTTCTCTGAAGGTCGTAATGGATCCATAGCACCTATTCAAATAGCTTGGGATTGGGCTGCTTTTCTATTATCTACTGACTTTGACAGCCTCCTTTCACCCATGCTTGCCTTGCTTTACCAGTTATACTGCTTTTCTTCTCCTTTGCCTAAGCTAGGGGTTTAAATGTAGCTCCCACATCCCAGGTCCTTTGGTCTATCACAGGTCTCAAAATGTTCTTTGGATCTTAAATTGTGTGGGATTATTTTTCAGCAGTATAGGCTTCATGTCTGCACCAGATAATTCCATGATGGGTGCCAGGAATTCCATTGTATAGCATGCTGCTAGTGTGCCCAATTCCCTAAGATGGTTTTAGACTTTATACAATGATCGATGGTATCATATCTTCGTCCAAACATTCTGCATGGTTCAGTCAGTCCAATAAGCATCCTCTCAACCAATGTCACTCTCTTACTCAACCTATTAATGCAACTACCTTTTTCTCTCCATGAGGAAAAATGATGTGATATCTTTTTTTCCAGAATAGCAGAAGTGTCCAACTAACTATTCTCATGGGAGTCCACACAGGTCAATGAACCTTCCCGTGGATGCTTAGATCGCCATAGCTGACTATCTCAGTAACTGTCTCTGAGCTTTCCCCCCTTACTTAGTACCACAGATTTCCCCCCCTGCAGGATTTGTATATGATAACTACATTAGTGAGCTCCTGGGGGGGGAAAGTAATGAACTATAGATGCCAGAATTATAATAAAATACAAAGCTGTATTAAGTGAAGTGATGTTAATACAAGCAGTATATTGAGGGAGCTCTTTTCCTGTTCATTCATGACAGGCAATGGCAGGAAAGGCCTTTCATCATGTCCTGGGCTTGTATTTATGAATTTTCTGATTCATATTTTTATAACACCAGGTTTCCTCTTCCCATCCAGCACTATCCTGAGATTGACACTTTTGTATTTGTATCAACAAAAAAGTGCACACGTGGGAATCTTGGATATTTACTGCTCCTCAGAATGTATGGGAGAAATCATTTGATAGAATAATAATATGGCTAGAGAGAGCAAATGATTAACTGCTTTGTTTTCCAAGGCTGGGAGATTAATTAAATCCTTAGTGTGAAGGAGGTTGGAGCAATTACCTTTTTGGAATGAGGATAGCTACTGTATATTGTTAAACAGCAGAAAGGTTAGGAAAAAAGGAAACTAAGCTTGAACAGAGTTTTTTCATACCTTTAATTCTTCAACCCTGATTGATGCTACCCTTTGTTTGATGCAGTCATTTGGCAGAAGACATACTAAATTGTATTATAAATATGAACTTCATGCTATTGTTGAGACAGTGCTTTTTTTCTTACCTTTTAGAAACTGCATTGGGTGCTTTGGCCAGGGTTCTACGAGAGGACTGGAAACAAAGTGTAGAGCTTGCTACTAATATAATATATATATTCTTCTGCTTTTCCAGGTATGTATAGTAACATGTACTGTATGTAAGTCAATATGTTCTGGAACCTTAATATTTTAAAATTAATATAGCAGTGGTTATTAAGTCATGCTTGTGGGTTAATATAGGATTTATATTCTGATGCCAGTACTCTGATTTTAATTCTTTTTAATGTAGCTTTTCTCAGTTTCATGGCCTGATTACACACTATAAAATTGGAGCTCTTTGCATGAATATAATTGATCATGAGCTAAAGAGGCATGAACTCTGGCAAGAGGAACTCACCAAGAAGAAGAAAGCTGATATCCTTGTTTGTTGTTGTTACTAGACTAATGGAAGGCACAAATCTAACTTATTCTTACAACTTAGAGCAGTCTTCATTTTACTCAGTTGTTGTGTTTAGTCTGCATACTCATTTGGTTGTTCTTCAGATTCTCCTATCCTATTATTTTTAAATAAATATTATAGTAATGCTTCAAGATTGAATATATGATTTATGAGAATGGTACCCTTTTGGATATATAGGATCTATTATCAGAGAATGGGATAGAACATTAGTATTTTTTCTGTATAGGTAGAAAAATGTTTTTATTTTAGTGGTTATCTTAGTTTGGCAATTGCTACAAGAAATTAGTTGTGGTCTGTCACAGTCCCTTTATTTCAGGTTAGTGCAGAGAACTAAGATATTGGTTAAAGAGAACTAGTATAAATCAACAAAGTAGCAGCAAATCTGCTTTTTTGAATAGCTGTATTTATATTGGCTGGCAATTACTGAGGCTACTCATATGTCACAGAAAACCAAAACATCCAAATAGTTCTAGCTTATTATAAACAATACACTGATGTTCATTGCTCATTTATACTTGTTTACTTCTTGCTCACAAAAATAGCTAAGCAAGTCATGGAAACCCATTAAGTGTTTGGTTTGTGTTGTGTGTGCACTGGAATTCCTGGATTGTTTTTGGTAAGGTGTAACTTGATTAATAGGAAAGTAACCCAGAGTCCCTGCTTATAATATATTACTAGACCATTGGTGACTTGTTAATTGTTCTTACAATCAGGAGAAGCCAATGGGAGTGATAGTATGTAGCATGTGCCAGTAGGCTTTCTGAATAAGATGTCTTATGCTATATGCACATGGCTTCTTGTAATTACAGCAGGACAGTGCGTCTCCCATATTAAAAAGCACTTTATAGGTTTTGCATTTGTTAAGAGTTGAGCATATCCTTATCTCTAAATATCCACTTGATGAAGATCCTGAAAATCAAACACTGAAAAAAGAATATGAAAAAACCTTTAAAAAGTACCAAGGTCTGGTGGTTAAGCAAGAACAACTACTTCGAGGTACAGATTTTGATTCCCAGTTATTCAGTGCGCTATAGATACTTTCTCAGCATTTAGCAGAAATTATGGAAAAGTCTTGAAAGATTGCATAGCTTATTCTATTTGTTAAAATTGTAGCTATTTCAATGACTTAGAACTCATTTTAGTAGTGTTTAACTTTGTTTACCAAAAGTTTAAAAAATTAATACAATAGCTGTCTATTTGTAGCATTTCTTTTAAACTTAGTGCAAAGAATTAAGAACACTATATAGGTTAAACCAATGATGCATCAGTTAATGACTATCGAAGCATGTTTATATAAGGCATGTTCACTGCCTTGGGTTATATACGGTATAACATGATGGAATTAATACTTTTACATTGTTGTGTATATACTAATAATGGAGAAGCAAATTCTAGAACAGGGGTGTCAAACACGCGCCCTGGATGTGTCATGTGCTGGCCACGCCCAGACCCAGTTTAGCAAAGGGGAAAAAAGTTGCAATACATCACATGATGACAGCGTGACGCTGCGAGTTTGACATTCCAGTTCTAGAAGCTGTTTAAAAACTGATATATAGTATTGTAAATGAAAATATATTGAGCAGAAAAAGAGCTTCTGAGAATTTAATGTTAGATTTGAATGCTCACTGGATGAAAACACCCCACTAATAAGTACTTTCATTCCTACTGAAGGTCAGTGCCATTAAATAACTTGCCAGAAAAATTCCAAGAGAGAAAAGGAGACAGATCCCCTCAGACACTATCCTTTCCTCTACATATACTCATCCTTTATACCGTGTTTCCCCGAAAATAAGACAGGGTCTTATTTTCTTTTGAACCCCGAAATATGGCCTTGGCCTTATTAT
>JANHFT010002295.1:7716-18296 GCA_032467955.1 Pseudoxenodon macrops | reverse complement strand
AGTAACGGATGGAAACTGACCAAAGAGAGATTCAACCTGGAAATAAGGAGGAACTTTCTGACAGTGAGAGCAATCAATCAGTGGAACAGCCACTGCACCACTCACTAATTCATATAAATGCTCATTGTTAAATGTTTTTCTTTCCTTCTCCCCCCAGGAAATGAAAATTATAAACAAGTGGCTATGTGTATTCTCTATCATATAAGCATGGATGATCGTTTTAAATCAATGTTTGCTTATACTGACTGTATACCTCAGGTAGGTATGTTTTCTTCCTTCATACTATTTCTATCTTAAAAGTCCTTAAATTAAAACAAGGGTCAACAGCTGGTGGGTCTCCAAGTAAAGTTTAAGGGCAGGGTAATATGATATTCTGTAGCTGGTTTTGTCCTTTCAGTTTTGTTGAATATTCTTTAATTCTACATGCAAATGCCGAACTATTTTCTTATTACAGTTGCACTATTTAAATTATAATGATAGCATTTAAACACATTTTAAAAAAAAATATAAATATCTCAGACAGGGCAACTTTTGGGGATATATTTATCCTACTTTGCTGTTGAGATTTTTAAATAACACTGAGGTCCTTGTAATTTTACATTTCCATTCATTTTTCAATAACGGCACTAGATTGTATTGATATATTCAATAACTTAATATTCTTGATCTGGTTCTTTCAAAACATTTTTGTTGGTAATTCTTCTTATAGTTTTCTGTTCCAGTTACAAGTCAATGTTTAGTATACATATGTACAACATTAATCTAATTATTGCACAAATTACCCTTTGTTTAGTATTTTTGGAGTCCAGTAATTTAGAAATTTTTCTTTATTGTAAACAGTGCTATTTAGGTTGGATCACGTCCACAGTATTTACTTTATATTCTGTAATGAAATTTTGATACATAAATGTGGAAATCCCTCATCATAAATTTTGACACTGTGAAATATATCTTTAATGCAACATTGTTATGAATTTGTAATATTATTAATGGGTTGTATTGCTTGTTACAAAGATCTTAGCATTCAGATTTCTTACTGTGAAGGCATTCTGAAACTCGAGATGTTAATGGATGTTTGCTGCTTCAAGCACCTATAATTCAACATTTCAGCAATAAAATGTATTTTTATACACACACACACACACACACAGTCACTTACACACTCCCTCACACACACGTATGCACAGAGAGAGATTGCAGCATCATGAATGTTGATTTAGAAAAAAAAAGTCCTGCTGAGTGTAATGAAGCATACTTTCCTGTAAGTGTACATAAGATAGTAATCACATATTCCTAACATCTGTTTGATTCAGCTCTAAAAATAATATAATTAATACTAGACAACCTGTGACCCATTGGGTCATCCTTTCAGATAGATTTGTGTGTGCAGAGGGACTAGCAAAGATTGTGTGGATATGGGAGACTTACCCCAGCAACTTAGAACCTTCCCTGCAAGGTTCCCAGGAGGAGATTGCAAGTCTAAACTCAATGCTGTGCTCCTACTGTCAGTCCCAGTCATGTGATCCCCATTGGATTTCTCCCTGCAGGCCTCCCCATTGACTTGTGGGAAGGCATCAGGGACTGTTATAAATGAGGATCACATCACAGCACAGTGGTGTTGAAATGGCAAAAATTTCCCAAAATTTCATTCTCATGGAAGTGAGTGATGTGTCGTGGCATTCTGTAAGATAATCCATTTGAGGTACCATGCTTGAAATAAATTGCCCTATGATGCATAGTTTTCACCCAGTTAAAGGTTACAGACATGAGCATTTTAGTAATTCATAGAGTCAACTACATTACTAGTGTTGTATTTCACAATTGTTTCACTATTTCTTCACAAATGTCAACAAATTTGCAGCTTTGAACTTAATCTAATAAAATTTTGTATTAACTGGATGGAATCTTCCCTTCATTTATAATCATCCAATTTATAATGACTTTGAGCAGCATACAAGTTAAAAACACATGAAAATATAAAATGAAAGCAAAAGCATGGGGCCTTATACACTTAACAGAATACAATTCCCACCAAGGCATACCCTTCCTGACCCAACACCTAGAGCAGGGGTGTCAAACTCACATCACAGCAGTGTCACATGACATATCGGAACTTTTTTCCCCTTTGTTAAACCAGGCATGGGTGTGGACAGTACGTGATGCATCCGCCCTGCGGACTGGGAATTTGACAGCCCTGACCTAGAGGAACAGCTTGGTTTCAAGGCCTATTTAAAGGACAGCAATTTTGAGGCACCTTGAATCTTTGCTGGGATACTATGACAAAGCGCAGGTGCTACCTAGGTTCCATTAGAAGATATTGTTATAAAGATAGGACCTGGAGTATGTCTACCCTGTGTGATCTTTTCAAATAGGGATAAACAATGGAAGAAAGGCAAGTAGGCACTATACCATTAAGGGGTGCATAGGTTAAAACTAGCACATTGAATTTCACTGAATGTTACTGGTAACCAGTACAGTTCATACAGCAAAAGTGGGTCCATAATTTCTTGCGACACTGCAGCTTCTGAGTAATTTTCAAAGGCAGATCCATGAAGAATGCATTGCAGTAGTCCACAGGCCAAGCACCTGAGACTCTGAGAAAACAATCTCAATCTAAGAAAGGGCACAGTTGGTGCACCAGGTTAATCTGGGGAAAATAATTCCATAGCTGCTACCTGTATTTTAAGTCTTGGAAGGGGCAACTAACGAGCTTTTGAACTGTTAACAATATGAACAGAACTGATTTTTATTATAGACTTTAGTTTAAAATAAGAAATATTCAAATTAGTTCTTTTTTTGCGACAATAGAGTTTGATATCTGAACTTTTTTAGTAAATGGTTATTTATTAAATTGAACCCATTTTTCAAACTATCTGTATCTTCCCCCCCCCCCTTATAATTAAATTTCTCTTATTTACTTTATGGCAAGTTATCTCTCTAATTTGTTAAGCAAACTGATCTGAATAGAGATCAATGTGGCATCTATGCCTTAATAAATGAAGAAATAAAAGCATATGATTTGCAGTTAAATTGATCAGAATTGTCTCTCCAGTATAGTCTATATTTACATCAAGTGCTATATTTACATCACTTGCCATTTACTTCATTCACATGTAACAGATATACTTCTATAGTCCTCATTTAGTGACTTCTTTATACAGTTGCTGTTCACAGTATAATAATGATGAAGAAATATTTTTACAATCTTTCCTAGCATTTATGACCTTGGCAGACCTGTAAACCAAAGGAAAGCTGAATTAAGATCATAAGCCCACTCATGGTTTCACTTACTGACTACTTTGTGTAACAAATGAGTTGCTGCTCCTAGTTGTGGTTGTTACTTACACTTGTTTGTACCATTACTCTTTGGAGGCACTGTTTATTGATAATTCTTATAGAATTCTTTAGAAATAGTCCAAAATAGATGCTTATGCAATATCACTTGAAAACTATTTCAAGCCTTTTGTAGATTGATGGATGAAATTGTAGTTAGAGTTAAAAGTCTATTCTTGTTTAGATCCCACCATCACAAGCATTATTTAAATAGGTGCAAATATAAACCATATGTTTGTAACAGCACATAGGTAATAGTCTGGCCAATCAAAAAGCATGATTGTGCAGTGATGTCATAGTGATATTTAATATTCTTGCACAGAATAGTAGGCAAGCTGCAGCTGACTTATCCACATGTTTTCCACTCTGCTTTTCTATTTGGTTCCTCTTTGATCTACTTTTTTTAGCTTAATGCTGGTAAACGTCCTCAGTTGACAGCTCCTTTAGCTTTTGTCCTTGATTATCTGCTGAAGAAACCAGAGCTTTACTTCAAACATTAGAGTTAGGGAATAGCCAGTCAGAGGCATGCAGGTCTGGCATAATCATTCAAAGATGTGTGAGCTGGGGATAGAGAGAATTGGACTGAGGTGTATGAAAAGAAAGCAGTTGGGGGTTGGCCTCTGGTCACTGGTAAATAAGTGAACTCAGGTGCCAGAGAGTCTAGACACAGTGATTCTAGTCCTCCGCTGTGGCATCTGATACTCAATGTGGGACTTGTCTGATTGAAAACTACTCTCTGTTCGTTGTACCCGTTGTAACCCTTTTATTGTTCTCCTTCTAAATGAAGAAAAGATGACAATGGTTGCAGTAAAAGCAGAACAAATTTAATTTTGATATTTCCTATTTGGCAGCAATTATACTTTCCTTTGAAGCGGCACGAGTAGCAATCAAATTAAATGAAGACATAATGAGAAACATGGAACTCATACTAAAGGATTATTCTAAAAACTTTGAACTACTCTAGATAAAATTACAGGACTCCTCCTCCTTCCATTTTTTTGTATAGGAACTCAGTTTAGCACAGATGGCATATTCTAAGTATTTTTTTTAATAAAAAGATTCATTTTCAGTTGTAAATATGCAGAAATAGGTTTATGGCACTTGTTTTAAGTTTCTGGGTATAATAGCTTCTTGATAATGTATAAATATTCTTTCAATTTCAATTTTTATTATTTTGATTACAGTATTAGTTACCTACTGTAGCAAGTTTAACTCTACCCTGATTGGGTTTGTAAGCTGCTTCCCTTTTTCATGATGTGATTATTGTTATTATTATTTTAAAAAACACCTTTATATTATATTACTCCATGTTGGTCTCTGGCTATAATTAAGTTTCAGGTTTCATTATTCTTACAGCAGGTTCTAATAAATAATAGTAGCAAATATGTGCACATATCTACACATACACGCACAGCCGTTAGCTCCACCCTGCACAAACCTATAGTAACTAGCAACCTGGAGGATGATTTAGGGCAGAATATACTTCCTTTCGGAGTTTCGCTATTGTGAAAGAGGCAATCAAAACTGGATGTTTGTTCTGGCACAGACGGGGTAAAACAAACATCTATACTTAACGTTTTCCCAGAGGTGTCTCAAATGTCAGCCTTCACCGAGACCTATATTAGAACCAAAAGACTCAAAGTCAGAGTCTTGCTGTTCATAAGATTTTTAAGTTTTATTACAGATACTAGAAAAGCTGTTAATTTGAAGAAAGCCAGTTTGAAAATGTATAGTTCAAGCTATATATCTGGCAGATCCAGATGTCCAAAGTTAAAAATAAATCAGTAATCATCCCATTTTATGGAAATGATATAATATTAATGTTTGCTCTATAAGACGCACAGACATTTCCATCCACTTTTTTAGCGGGGGGAAGTGCGTCTTATAGTGCGAAAAATATGGTAACTTTCCCGGAGGCCCATTTTCGCAATGAAAACTTTTTTTATTGTTCTCTAGCCTCTTATGGAAAAATAGGGAAAATTCTGTATATGGTAGATTTGATCACCAAAAAAAACTAATAGAGAACGAGAGATATCCTCTTTGTTTCTCCTGTTTTAATCAACTTTGCATCCTTTCTGCCTCAACACTTTGCTTTTCAGAATGAAAGAAATACATCTTGCTCATGATTAGTGATTATTAAGCAAAACCTTTAAGGATTACCATTCTATAAACTCATTTGTATACCATTGCTAGTTGTTTGAATATGACACCAACAGCCATATATGTACAGTTACTTTGAATTGCAGCAAGCCTCTTTAGAAACTTTGAAACGCTTTAATTTTGTATAGAAATCAAATGTGCATTGAATTGGATATAGCTATGTTCCCCAGCAAAATATCCAATGAAAATTAATACATAGTTTATGGGAAATGTGTCTATATTCAAGCAGCTTTCTGAACAGTGAGTTATAAATCAAGATTCTACTCACAAAGAGCAAAAGTGCAGTTTTACAGGAAATGGTTTGAGAGATAGAAATATATCTTTCACTTTAGCATGCTTTTCTAAGAAATACAAGATCCAGAGTACCTGCTGGCATTTCCTGTTAATGGGCAGAAAGAGCCAATAGAAGAAGTAGTAGATTTGTAGTTTAAAGTAAGCAATATTGTAAAAGTCAATGGTTTTTAAATATTAGGGAGAGATGAATGCAGTACTGCTGTGATACAAACCTCATATCTACCATGCTTCCCCAAAAATAAGACAAGGTCTTATTTTCTTTTGACCCCTGAAATAAGTGTTTGGCCTTATTTTCAGGGGGGTCTTATTATTTTTGAAGTGCAGGAGGTGGCGAGCATGGTAACCTGATTGCTGCTGCTGTGTTTTGGGAAGGGCTTATTTTTGGGAGATGGGGCTTATTTTACCATATGCACTCAGAAGCCTGATTGGGCTTATTATCCGGGGAGGTCTTATTTTCAGGAAAACAGGATATGAGAATAAATAATTCAGTTTCTGGTTACCAGAGTATGTATAAATACTGACATTGGTTATAGATAATAAAGATATTAAACAAAGATAATAAAGACTTAATGAAACCAATTATTCCTCCACTTTTTTAAAATGACAAAACATTCTTGTCTTGTAATCCCACCCCCAAACATCCAAGATTAAATGAGAGGTCGGCAATGGAGGAAGCATAGTTACAATGCAGGGAGTTAAAAGAAGAGAAAAGTTGCTATTAAAGAAAGATAAATGCTAGGTGGAGAGGGAAAGACAAATCATAGAATAAATCATAGAGAAAGAATAATAAGCGGAGAAAGGAAAAGGAGAGGAAAGACTGCAGAAATAGGAGGAAAACGATCCACAGCGAACTTGGCCTGCTGAGAGAAGCCCAGCTGCACCCGAGAGGCCTACCCAAGAGCCCAGAGCCTATTGAAGCAAGGTGAGCAGAGGCAAAACACACCGGTGGACAACAGTTAGGTGAGCCGGTGAGCGAGTGAGGCCCAGCTGTGGAGCAGGGAGGAAAACCATCTGAGGGCAAAGCAACGACTGGCAAAGAAAGAAAATATGAGCCGGTGAGAGAGAGAGGAGGAGGAGGAGGAGAACCGGATGTGGAGAAGAGACGAGGTGAGCTTACCATGGGCCATCCAGGCAGTTTTGTTGCTGGGAGAAGCAGCACAAACAGGAGCACGTGGCTGAGGAGCCAAGAGCAGCAGTGCAGCAGAGGGGAGGGCTGGCAGCAAGAGGCAGCACAACGAAGCAGATCCTGAGAGGAGTGTGGAAAGCAATGGGAGAGCATCGATGCAACTGGAGGCTGTCGGGGTGATGGTGGAGCCTTTCAGCACAGCAGATCAGCGAACTGTTGACTGAGAATGGCAACAGAGCAGCATGGCCAACCAATAGGCGAGGGGAGGGGTGAACACCATGAACTGAGAAAAGCTGGGAGAGCTGAATACCTGTTAGAGGCAAGAGAAAAACAAGCAGGAAGGGAGGATAAAAAGACAACACAGGACACAAGGCAAAATAAAATCAAAGGCAAGTAGACAAGAGCAAGTACGGAACGTATAAAGGTAGAGAAGTAAAAGATAAATTAAGCCAACAAGAAAGCAGGGCAGGGAAGACTTCCAGTTGTACTTCCAGTGCCTTCGAAACCTGGTCCACAAGCTCCACAGCCGGCTCTGACCATTCCTTGTCGGAGAATCCAAATTTGGACCATAGCCACCACAGAGGGGTGGCGAAATAAAGGGGGACCGAGAGAAGCCTCATCTCCCCTCTCTGACTAGGAAAGCCCCCTCAGCCAAGGACAAGGAGCAGCAGCAGCAAACATGGCTGCCATGAAGCCGAAGACAATCTGAAAACACAAGACTGCCAGTGCGGAGAAAGTGAGTGGCGTGTGAACTGGGTAAGAGAATACTTTCCATTGAAAAATGATCCCAAGAAATTCAAGGGGGAAGCATGTTTGAACTATTTGCTAGCAATGAAATAAGCACATTTTAAAAAGTCAGAATATTTAAGAGAAATCTTTTAAAGAATACTAAGGAAAAGAAAATTGAACTCTCAAAGTGAAGACGTGGTATTGAAAAGATATTTTAAAAAATACTGGAATTAGATCTGGAGCTTGTTTTTTATTACTATCAACTTTGCCCACTTATTGGATTTATAATTTAAAACAATTAAAATCAGACTATCAGCCTTATACAGAGAGGCAGTACCAAGTTGAAGTTTGAGCGCCATCTGATACTAAAAGGAGAACTTTGCATCTTTGGGACTTTCCACATTTGCTGGATTATAAATATTTACTTTAAAATTATTGGAGATTCATAATAAACAAGACCTTTAGCCAAGAGACCCCTGAATATTATTGAGCAAATAAAAGTGACTGGAAGAGGCGTGGATAATCCCCTGGTTTCTTTTCTTAAATTGAACTGACTAAAATGGAAGTAAGTGGAGATAATGAAATGGAGCTGATGTATAAAAGAACAACACAAGGAGATGATGGAAATATTTGGTTGTATAGATCGTATAGATCAAAAATGTGAAAATGTAAAACAAAGAACAACAATACTGATGAGAAAGAAAAACAAGAAATTCAAGAAGAAACCAGCATGGCTGCACAAAGACCTCACTGACAAATTGAATGAAAAAAGGAAAGTATAAAAAATAGAAAGAGGGACACATAAATAAGGCAGAATATCAGCAGATAGCCAGAATCTACAAAGATGAAGTCAGTAAATCAAAGGCCCAGAATGAACAAAGACTTGCAACAAAAGTCAAAGATAATAAAAAGAGCCGCTGCAGGCAACCGAGGCAGTCCCATGCTTGTTTGCCTCACAGAGCTGGCATGAGAGCTGCAGCAGCCACCAGGGCCAGGGCCCAAAAAGCACCTGACTTGGTGTAGCTGTAGCCCTGCCCTTGCAGCTCAGCAGCCCATACATTTGACTATGCAGGCCAGCACCTATCGGGCTTCCAAATACTTTTCACCCCCTTCATCTCCCTCTGAGCGAAAAGTGCACATCAGTTCAAGAGATCAAATATCCCTGTGTGGGTGAGAGCAACAGAGAGAGGGAAAAAGAGAAATGGTGGAGGGGAACCGGGGAAGAGGACCAAGCCTCTCCTGCCCATAAGCAATGTGCAGCCTCTCACAGTAATAAGAATTGCCTACAATTACTGCACGTTGCAAAGAAGAACTAAGCAAGGATGTGGGAGGGGAGGACAAAGAAAGGCAGAGGCTGCGGAGCTGTCCCAAGGCCCTGCATTGGCTTATCTGATGGCCCTTAAGCCAGGCCACCCATGCCAAACCCTCTCTCACACCCACACATTTGTAGGTCACTCACCCCCCCAACCCTCCCAAGGCAGTACAGACTACGGTAAAAAAAAAACACCAGTAGTTCAGACCTTCCAACTTCTCATGAAGAAACAAAATCTCGGCAAGTTGAAAGGTGTTTTTACTGTAGTCTCACAGACTACTTTTCTTGCCCTGCATGTGATGGTGCAGAACGGAGCTGGAAAGCAGGTTAGTGAAGGGATATGGCTGCTTTGGGAGAGTTGAGGGGTGGGCGAGGAACCTGTGTGTCTGTGTGAGAGGGGGGATGAACGGAGAGAACATTGCTGCCAGCCCTGGATAACTCTCTCAGGTTGGATTGGATCTTTCTCTCTCTCACACACACACACACTGTTCTTTCCTGCAGCCTGTCTTTTCTTTGGGATCGCAGCACAAACGATCGGCAGGAAAAAGGGGAAGGATTCCTGGCTAAAGGATTGGTGTCACCAAAAAACCTCTGTACTCTGGTGTGTACTACCCCCAAGATGGACTTTTGGCAAGGGATAGGTTGTACCTCACAAAGATTGGGAAGAATGTCTTCGGAAAATGATTGGCTCAACTTATCAGGAGGGCTTTAAACTAAAATTGAGGGGGGAGGGTGACCAGTCTTTAGGATCTCCAGGACCTAACTCCAAGCAAAGACCCCTAGTAAGCAAGACAAATAATAAAGTAAGGCGGGATTGGAAGGAAGACAAACTCAAACACCAAATAGGAGACAAAACCCATGACTGGAACATACTGATAGAAAGATACAAACTTTTCAAAAAAACCAGACCCCATAAAAGAGGAGGTGGAGTTGCACTGTATGTAAAAGAAATGTATGTATTGCTACAGAATTGCATGAAACCAAAGACAAAAACCACCTAGAATGCATATGGGTCAAGATAAAAGAAAAAAAGAATGACATGGCCATACAGTAGGTGTATACTATAGGCCACCCACTCAAGCAGAAAAAATAGATATCCTTTTATGCCAACCAGCTAACAAAAATATGTAGGAAACACACTACAATATCAATTACCCTGATATTGGAAAAATAATTCTGCACCAGGTGAGAAATCTAATAGGTTCCTAACCAACCTAGCTGACAACTTTGTTGTCCAAAAGATAGAAGAAGGAACTAGAGGGACAGCCATACTGGACTTAATATTTACAAACAGAGAAGAAGTAATAGAGGGAGTTGAAACTGCAGGAACCTTGGGTGAGAGTGACTGTCATACTAGAATTCAATATAACAAAAACACAAGCAATAGAACACAATGATACCAGAGTCTTAGATTTTAAAAGAGCTGATTTTAATAAACTCAGAACTTGGAAAAGATTCCTTGGATGAAAATCCTAAAGGGGAAAACATCCTAAAGGATATCATCAGATAGCCAGAATCTACAAAGACGAAGTCAGGAAAGCAAAGGCTCAGAATGATCAAAGACTTGCAACAAAAGTCAAAGATAATAAAAAAAGTTTCTTCCAACATATAAATAACAAGAAAAAA
>JANHFT010002292.1:24502-35279 GCA_032467955.1 Pseudoxenodon macrops | reverse complement strand
ACACTGAGAGCATAATATGCACCAAAGACAAATTCCTTGTGGGTCCAATCACACTTGGCCAATAAAGAATTCTATTCCATTCCATTCTATTCTATACTTTCCTAAGATCATGAGCTTATTCCATTTCTTTTTCATCTGCTGGACATTAGTAAGATGTAAAACAAAGGTCATAATTTTTAATTGAAAATGAGATTCCCAGTCCTTGGGCGATGTAGCCTGTCTCATGCAGTGGTCCCTTATGAAGGCAACACAAATCTTAGAAACCAACTCTCTCCCATCAATTTCAAAGTGAGAATAACACCAAGTCACAGCATAGATTTCTGCCACTTCAATTCTCTATAAAATTAAATCAATAAAAGCAGTAATATTTCTACAGAAAAAAATTCATAACACATATGGCAAGGTCACAAATGCATGTAATATTTCTGGACATTAATGCGGCCCAGATACCTTTCTTTGTGCCCACCAAGTTGGCTGTTCCTCTTGTTTTTTTCCCCCCCAACAAGTTTTTAATTTATTTTTTCATCTTTATACATCTCATGTCATGAATGTTTGCTTTCTGGGTTTATAAATCCATACACATAATCTTAACATTTTTTCTTAATAATTACAATTCCTTTTCATTTTCATTTTAACACATTGCATCTATTATCATTCTTCCATTTCTAAGCCTTCTGGTACTTCTATTACATTACTTATCTTCTTTATATCTATCGTTTATACTTTCCCCTCTCTTATATTATCCCTATTTTAATTCCCTTTCTTTTTTTCTTTTTTTCCCTTTTTCTTCTCCTTTCATTCTAATAATCAAAGTCTTGCTTTTTTCCCTTGTATCCTATTTCTTTTTATCTATCATAGTTAATTTTCATAGTTATTTTTCACCTTGTACAGTTCTAATATTAATATATATTACTTCACTTCTTTTTTTTAAACAGTATTGAAAAAAAAGGTTTTTGTCTCTTTTTCCTCTTTCCATATCATTCTTACTCTTTAATACAAGCTAATTTTATCATTTAAACACATCTAATAGTTTTATTACTTTATTTATACTCATTTATATCATTCACATATTACTATACATTGTTAATTTACTTTGTAACATTCATAGCACATATTCAAAAATAATTTTTCTTTACACCACATCTGGGTAACCAAGCTGGCAGCGCATGTATATGCAGAGGCTCGATGCTCCAGAGATGGATATCTTTTAATTAATTTATTGTTTGTGTATTTTTTAGTGAGTGCTCTGCATGTAAAGGCACAAGTAGTTTACAGCCAACAAGAATTATTAATCATTGGCAGAAAAGGCAGAAAAGGCTGCATTTTTGAACCAGGGGTCTCAAATTACAACATTCCAGCTGAGCTGATTAGACTGTTGCGGTGGATTACTCTTCCTGCTAGAGAGCAAAGGAAACAGAGGAGGTTTTCTGGTCTTCCTTCGGCTTCAAGGCAGCCATGTTTGCTGCCACTGTTCATCTGAGGGAGCTTTGCAGCTCAGGGAGGGGGGATGCCTCCTCTACCTTCCATGAAGTCCTCCTTTGCTTCATCCTCTCTTCAGGGAGGTTATGGTCCCAATATGGACCCTCGGGCATGGAGAGTTTGAAGCTGGCCATAGAGCTTGCATTTCCAGCTCCGATCTGGCCAAAAGTAAATCTGGAAGTTCCCCAGGCTTATGGTTTAATTGGCTGGTAAGCCTGTATCTGTTAAGATAGTAAGGAGGAAAAAGTCTGGTTTATACAACAGATCTTGCTGTGATATATTTATCTTCATTATTATTATGGATCCTTGCTTGCCAGGAAATAACCTGGAATTAGAATGGCTAGCTCTACCGGGTGTTTTGGATAGAGATCTTGAGTGTTAATGGTTAACTCCTTTGGACTTTAGCTTCTGATTTTGCTCTTTATTTCTCTCTTTTATTAATGTTAATTTTTTAAAATTGTTACTGCTCTTCTCTGCTTTTGAAACACTATGAGCTTGTTTGAGCTTGCATGAGGGACTCTCACAATATCCCAGACTTCAAGAAAGCTTTGACATAATGATAAAGACACTCAATTCATGTATGGCTCTGAAAGACAACTCCATTGAGTTGTTCATCTAATACTAATTCAAGGTTTCCTTTCAAAGCTCTATCAGTTAAGAAAGAAACAGTTCCACCATATTCACCAGGGGATGGAATTCTAGAGGAGCAATGATATAGTTTAGAAGCAAATGCTAGAAATCCTGGATTTTCACTACCGTCCTTGTAGTAGAATTTGATGCGTGGGCTCTGCTCCTTGGTGAATGTCTGAGTGACTCAAATGAAGTACAGGCCAATTTTGCTTTCTTTGCAGTATCTTCCTCAGCTTATTGATTCCTGCCTAACTGAAGCTGGAGGAAATATGTAGTACTGGAAAAAGTTATGCAGCCTTAAACATGTATTCCTGAGTTGGAAGACGAACTGCAACTGAGAAGGAGAGTTGGGTTCTATAAGCTGTGAGTATAGTCAGTGTATATTAGAAGTGTCCTTCTGCTTAGCAACAAAGTCTTTCATGAGGCCACACTTTTATTAAACATCTCTAACTTAATTTATCTTTCCAAGACATGTTAAATTGTTTTATAACATGTTAATGATCCCAATAATTAGGACCTTAAACCAAAACAGAACAAGGATAGACAGAGCTCCTATTATACACTCCATGTGAAGAAGCAAGTTTCAAAAACCAACATCTAGAATTGATTTCCATCTTTTCTAAAAATCCACTGAAATGTACAGTAAATGTGGAAAGGAATATTTTTTGGAATTAGTCTCATATTAAAATAAACAGTAGGAACATATTTCATATTAGAGGAACTCAATATTGTAATGGTTTGTGAACAATCAGTCTTAGTCAATCTTTTTTTTTTAGATTTAGGTATTTTTCATTCTGTCTTTATTATTTTTATAAAATACTCATGGAGGTTAACATACTTAATTCTCCTTCCTCCACCTATTTTCCTCACTATCTTGCAGTACCGGTAATTTGGGCTGTAAGAGAATGACTGATCCAAAGTCACCGAGCTGGCTTCTGGCCTAAGGCAGGTCAAGAACACACAATCTTCCACTTTGTAACCTACAAATTAACTCCTACATCCATCTGGCTCTCTCTCCAGACTTTTCTTCATTCTTATCTTCTGATTTTTATCTGGATTATGTATTATTCCTGCATTATTGACAGGAATAATGTCTATGTTTCAACAAAGCTAGCAATTTAATGAATGATTGTGTGAAGAAAAACATTTAAATACAAAGGAAGAGAAGATCGTTTTATTTATGTCACTGAGGTGGTGGGGTTGCAAATAATCCTTGTTTGGAAAACAATTTATATTCAGGCCAGTACAAGCTTTCCTCCAGTGTAAGTAGCAAGCAAACCAAGCATTTCAGTTTATATCTTCATTTTGGGTGAGTGGGTAAGTGGTTGCCTCACTTGCTGTAGCAACAATACTATGCCAATACAGAGCAATTCAGTAAACTTTTATAGTACCCCGAGTTGGACACAAGGACACAAATTGCAACAACTATTTCTGCAGTTAATCTTGCATTAAGAAGAAAATGTTGATGGTTTTTGAATAACCTCTTGAAATGATCCTTGAAAGCCAAGGTTGCATCAACAGAGAGATTTTATCAAGGTCACATGAGATGTTAATTCCATTTTATACTGCTTTGCTAATTAAAATCTTGGAATACTGCATCCAGTTTTGGTTACCATGATAAACCATTTGGATAACCATTTGTCTGAAGTGGCGTAGGGTTTCCTGCCTTGGCAGGGGGTTGGACTAGAAGACCTCCAAGGTTCCTTCCAACTCTGTTATTCTATATTTTATAAAACATTTTGGAAGGGTGCAATAAAATGCAATAAAGATGATTAGGGGGATGGAGGCTAAAACATAAGATGAATGGTTACATAAACTGGGTGTCCAGTATAATAAAGAGAAGGACTAAGGGTGACATGATACCAGACTTCCAATATTTGAGGGGCTGTCACAGAGAAAAGGGCAGGGGGTCAACCTAATATCCAAAGAACTGAGGGGAAGATGAATGAAAACATATTAGAAGGAGATGCAACCTAGAACAAAAGAGAAATTTCCTGAGGGTGCAGACAATTAACTAGGGGAACAGCTTGGCTCCAGAGGTTTTGGGTGTTCTATCATTGGAATTTTAAAGAATATTTTGGAAAGTCATTTGTCTGGAATGGTATAAGATTTCCTAATTGAGCAGGGGATTGGACTCCCTTCCAACTTGGTTATTCTGTAAGTTATGTTGGTTTTGAACTGTCACATCCAGTTGCCATGGCATGGGTTTAGAGATGATTTCAAAGTGAAGCACAAGTCATTTCCCCATACCCTGGGTGACATAGTAACTTAAAATCTGTTTTCAGAAAACAAAATTTTCAGACTTAGTTATATAGCCATCCTAGTTTCACAATGTAAATATGACTGTTCAACATTTGCCTGGGACACCTATAGTTTTGGGCTGCCAGCTAAAGGAAGATTGCAACAAGAAGATTTAAATAAGTGAAAACTAAACTAAAATATATTCATGTATTCTTCCCACTGACTCTGATTCAACTGCAAGAGAACTGCTACAGTAAAGGGAAAACATTTGAGGGTGTTTTAGACTAGTCCATCTTCTCTTCTCCCTATTTGGAGTACAATTACTCTGAGAAATGATCCTAAGATTGAGGGATGAGAAAAGGAATAGAAAATAAACCTATTCAAAGACATAACAATTTCTGTATTACATGCAGAAATATAATACAGGAATTGTTAAACAATCAAGACACAAAGAATTGCTGCAGTGGAAAGTCATACTGAAAGGCTGCTTCATGGAGTCTTTTATTGAGCCTTGGATCAGAAGTAGATTAAGGATACATTCCCAGCAATGAGTGGAAAAGGTGGTTATAAAGGTGACCATTGTGATGGAATGTTCCATGCATCTAGCAAGCCAAATTCTTTGATTGCTGGAACATTGATACCCAATATTATTAAATCATCCTCCTTTATTAGCATAGGTATAATATTATGCATAATAGCATCCCTCATTTGTTGGCTATGTGTGTGTGTGTGTCTATATCATGTCCTAAGTAACCACTACAGTAAATAAACAGAGGGGGAATAATGAGATTGTGGGAAATTATATGTGCTTAAAAATTAGTTAACACCTTCCAAAGACATATTGAGAGGATCCTTTAGGGAATCAGGTATGGAGCTTGGTGGTAGTGGGCAATGGGTAGGAAGCGGGTTAAGGAAACTTTCCTGGCAATGAATGGAAAAGTTGTTATCCAGCCACATTTCTTAAGCTTTGCCTTGAGGGTTGGAGTTTATTTCTGTGGACTACAGATGATCCTCTCACCTTCAAATAGCCTTGATACAGGACTTCATAAAAGATGAACATGCAATATTAGAAATCAATTAACCACAGGTGCACTAAATAGTAAGTAGACCAAGTGAGACTGAAAATGGTAAAATTGGCATATCTGGAAATCAATATTTAATAATGTGGGTTTTTACTCAAGTATCACAGAAAGTAGTTAATGATGACACTCTGTAAGTCAGTTGCATCTCTAAAAATGCCTTCAAAATAATATTGAACTCCTGCTATTACCCAAGAAATGGTGAATTACCTTATGTAATAAGTGGGTGCAGCAACGGTAATGAGGAAACCACAGATACAAACTGACTTGGTATTTGGTAATCAAGTTAAGTAAGGTAAAGAACAATAAAATAAGTGGAGACTGTTATTTACATTTAGGTTTAGAAATAATTGAGGAGCACTCTTTGAAAAGAAGCTGCCTACATTTCTGTGCGAAGAAGTTGATATTCTTCAGTGGTTGTTATAATGGCATTTGAATCGACCAGATCTTTTACTTATTACTCATGCTTATGGCATTTTGTTGTTTGGGGCTAATGGTAGGCTTTTGAGAAGGAACTTTTTAGTTTCAGTTATGTCAGTTAACTTGCCCCATGGAAAGTGACCCCAGGATACAAATGCTGTAATGTGTGGACCATTTTCTTCTGTACTGAGCCTCATGATTCCATAAATTTTACCGTTGAGAGATTTTTTTAGTATTGACAATTGTTTCTTGTGAATTTGGCTTGGTAATTGCATTGATATCCTATAGGAAATAGTTCAAGGTAAATTTGTGCTTCTAGCATTTTTATTATCTTGTGTCTTTTATCATTCAAAACATAGAACTTAGTGCAAATTTTCATGAAGACCTTTCTTTCACATATCCTGCTTCCACTCTGTAATCCCTGAAAGATATTTTTTAAATGAAGCAAGTTACCCGCCTCTGCACTTAGAATTTGAGAAGAATTTGTAAGGCTTCTCTGTCTGAGAAAAGGGCAGTTTTATATGTACAAATTAACAGAGTTGGAAGGGACCTTGTAGGTCATCTAGTCCAACCCCTTGCTCAAGCAGGAGACCCTACACCATTTCCGACAAATGGTAGTCCAATCTCATCTTGAATGTTCCAAGTGTTGTGAACCAGTGTTTATCGGGGAAGGAACACGGGCTTTTGTATGCAAGGGTGCCTCTGCTGTAAACTGAGGATCTGCATTGAGATTTGCATTGATTATTAGCTAGAATGGATGCTACCCGGATCAGGATGGCTCTGAAAACTAACATATCAGTCAGTCAGTCAATCAATCAATCAGAAGAGAGCTGAAAGGGACCTTGGAGGTCTTCTAGTCCAACCAACAGTTTCAGACAAATGGCTGTCCAGTCTCTTCTTTAAAACCTCCAGTGATGAAGCACCCACAACTTCTGGTGGCAGGCTGTTCCACTGATTAATTGTTCTGTTAGGAAGTTTCTCCTTAATTCCAGGTTGCTTCTCTCCTTGATTAGTTTCCATCCATTGCTTCTTGTCTGGCCTTTTCTGGTGCTTTGGAGAATAAATTGAACCCCCAGTTCTTTGGGGCAGCCCCTCAAATACTGGAAGACTGCTACCATGCCCCCCCCAGTCCTTCTTTTCTCTAGACTGGCCAAGTTCAAATCCTCCAACTGTTCTTCATATAATTTTGATCTCCAGGCATTGAATCCTCTTAGTTGCCCTTCTCTGAACTTTTTCCAAAGCCTCAACATCTTTTCTGTAACGTGGGGACCAAAACCGGATGCAGTTATTCCAGGTGTGGTTTTACTAAAGGCTTTATAAAGCGGTACTAAGACTTCACCTGATTTTGATTCGATGCCTCTGTTTATGTGGTCCTGCTGTCCACCATTAAACCATCTTTCGAAGCAGCCAGTGTTTTTTTCCCCACTTGGAGCTGAACTCAGATGGACATTTCGTCCAACACTGCAAAGAATGGACGTTTGTCCAAGGAAGCGAACTGGCTGTGTGTGTGTATAACAAATTAACAGAGTTGGAAGGGACCTTGTAGGTCATCTAGTCCACCCCCCCTTTGCCCAAGCAGGAGACCCTATCCCATTTCAGACCGATGGCAGTTCAATTTCTTCTTGAACTTCTGAAGGTAACTTCTGTTCCATGGGTTGATTGTTCTCACTGTCAGAAAGTTCCTCCTTATTTCCAGGTTGAATCTCTCCTTGTTCAGTTTCCATCCATTTTTCCTTGTCTGGCATTCGGGTGCCTTGGAAAATAGCATGACCCCTTCCCCTTTGTGGCAGCCCCTCAAATATTGGAAGATGCTATCATGTCTCCCCTGGTCCTTCTCTTCCCTTGACTAGCCAGGCCCAGTTCTTGCAACCATTCATTGTATGTTTTAGTCTCCAGTCCCCTAATCGGTTGTTCTTCTCTGCACTTTTTCTAGAGTCTCAACATCTTTTTTATAGTGTGGTAACCAAAACTGGATGCAGTATTCTAGGTGTGGCCTTACTAAGGCTTTATAGAGTGGTATTAGTACCTCCCTCCATCTTGATTGTATCCCTCTGTAATTTAGGATTGCATTTGCCTGGGTTTTTTTTCTTTAGGTTTTCATTTTGGTTTGGTTTTGGTTCTTAGGGCAATTTGGGTGAAAATGTGGTGAATTCTTGGTTGTCAGAGTCACTGCTGGAAAACTAAATGTTGGGGGGAAAATATCGTTGGGTAATTTAGCATCCAATTGTCTATGCAAAGGCAATCAAATTAAAGCTCTTTTAATTGAACAAATGTCCAAGATTTGGCCTAGGTGACTTGACTACAAACTTCCTATTTTCACTTTCTTTCTATACTCCCTACCTTCTTCGCTGCTTTCTGTTAAATTTGAATTCTGCTCAAGCCTTGTTAAAATGTAGGGCCTCCAGATGTGGAAGGGTGCACCGATATCCCACGTACTATTCACTGTTCTCATTTGCTTCACCTTTTGATGCGCAGAATCTAAGTACCTAAACCTCAATAATCTGTGGATGGTAAACATTTTATTTTCTTTGTTTGTTTGTTTGTCAAACGTACAAGATAGAAGGTATAGTTATAAACATAAACAAAGGAAGTAAGTACAGATAAATGGGGACAGTTGGACAGGGACAGTACGCATGCTGGAGCGCTTATGCACACCCTCTTTACGGACCTCTTAGGAATGGGGTGAGGTCCACAGTGGACAGTTTGAGGTTGAAGCTGTGAGGATTTGAGTCTGTAACAATGGAGTCGGGTAGAGCATTTCCAGGCATTGACCACTCTGTCGCTGAAGTCGTATTTTCTGCAATTGAGTTTGAAGCGGTTTACCTTGAGTTTGAATCAATTGTTTGCCCGTGTATTATTGAGGTTGAAGCTGAAGTAATCGTTGACAGGTAAGACGTTGTAGCAGACAATTTTTTGTACTACACTTAGGTCAGACCGTAGATGGTGTAGTTCCAGATTGTCCAAGCCCAAAATTTCAAGCCTGGTGGCCTAAGGGATTCTGTTGTGAGTAGAGGAGTGGAGTAGTCTTCTTGTGAAATACTTCTGGACCCGCTCAATTGTGTTAATTAATTTAATTCTATATGGTAACGTAGAATCCTGGAGAACCAGCATTCTGAATAATATGAACAGAACCAGATTCAGTAGTTACAGAACAGATTGGGAACAAAGAAAGAAAAAATAAGGGCTTAGAATATGTACTTTTCTTTCCACCCACTAATGCTTTTCTGAATCTACTCTTAGACATATTTTACCTAGAAAAAAGAAATGTGTATTAAGCTGTCACTTTTTTTTCTTTTCTTTTCCATGTTCCTAATTTCAGTGCAAATGTTCAATGCTGTATTCCTTCCCCGAATGCACTTACAAAGCGCGGTAGGCTACAAGAAAAAAGAGAATGGATTTTTAAATCTGAAAGAAATTGCATGTGTTGGTAAAGAAAGTTTGGAAATGAATTAAAACAAAACAAAAGACAGAAGACCAGTAGTTACTGCTTTACTGCTTCATTGCACTGGGAATTCGTACTACTGCAAAACCACAGCAGATAATTTCAAATATTAGAATCTTAGAACTTAGATGGAAACCATTTATTAGCAGTTCTTTGATTTATTGCATGTGGAACTTGATATCTACAGGGTTGTGTGAAGCCATCAAGAGACATTTCCCAGGAATCTGTATTTGAGACCAAAGATTTTGTAAATAGCAATAGCAATAGCACTTAGACTTATATACCGCTTCATAGTGCTTTTACAATTCTCTCTAAGCGGTTTACAGAGTCAGCCTATTGCCCCCAACAATCTGGGTCTTCATTTTACCAACCTCGGAAGGATGGAAGGATGAGTCAACCTTGAGCCTGGTGAGATTCGAACTGCCAAACTGCTGGCAGCTGGTGATCAGCAGAAGTAGCCTGCAGTACTGCACTCTAACCACTGCGCCACAATGGCTCACGGCGGTAAACATTCAGTCTTAACCATTTCCTATATTATTTTAGCATTTAGTGTCCATCTTTGACATTCATATTTTTACAAGTCCACAATAAATCTTTTCCACACTGCACCAGTGCATACATTAAATCTGCATGCCTTTTTATGTTCTTTAACTCTTTAACGTGACCATTTGAAATGACAAATCCTTAATAAACACATTTGACATGAAATTACCGTAAGGCATGCAATGTTGAGCATAATTTAAACAACACTAAGGATTTCACTATTTTTGGGCTGGATATGTGCACTGCAAAATTTGAAGAAGCCCAACAAACAATTGTGTTTCCGTTGTGTGTCTTTTTATGGAATATGCAAATAAAGGTGATTCATATTAAAACGAAAATCTAATGAACTGGGCACCTATCCCAATTCATGAATACAAATTGGTTTCCTAGGAAGAGAAAAGTCTACCTTGTAAAAGTTCCTATAATGATATTCTAACATATCTTGGCACCCAAAAATGCATGACTCCTTGTGCGATTCCTAACAATGGATAGTCAAGGATAACTCATTAATGCTATCTATATTAAAAGATATTTTTGTTCTCCCTGACTCAGTCAAGCAATATTATTATGGTCCTTTGATCAGAAAGAACAGACATAAGGCACTATGATCACAAGCCAAATTGATCGTTATGATTCTGGATCAACATATTGTTACGATATCATTTTAGGCAAATATGCATTTGCGTTCTTTTTTTAATGGTACAGTCACAATAGCATATATATATCCATAAATTTTTGCTGGTAAATAAATAAAGGGAGACTAGTATAGATCAAGGGTGAAATCTAAAACTTTTCCCTACCGGTTCTGTGGGTGTGACTTATTTTGTAGGCATGGCTTGGAGGTCAGGTGACTGGGTGGGCATGCTTTTACACTTTACACAGAACACAAAAAACGTTTACACTTTACAAACACACAACACAAAACAACACAACTGACTCAGAC
>JANHFT010002291.1:162278-174828 GCA_032467955.1 Pseudoxenodon macrops | reverse complement strand
GCATGAGGCACACCCATGCAGCGCGAGAGGCAGCGAGCTGGCAGCGAGGTAAGTTAGAACCCACCCCTGCTCTTACCTCACTTGGATGAATGTTTCTTGATAGGAAGAATGTTGCTGTTACATTCTATCCTGATTTAGGTCTTAAACTGTCAAGAAGAAAATAAGCCATTTCCAATAATTCTCTAAAAGATTCTGTTAAAAGAAGCATATGAGATTGAAAAGAAATTGTGTGTGCATTTGTATTCATTGTAATGGATAGGGAGCCATCTGCTGGTTCATTTCAATGGATAGAAAACTGAAGGTTTCTTTTTAAAGACTGTTTTGGCAGTGATATTGAGAGCAACAGAAAAGGAAAAAACAACAACTGATTAGAAGCAGAATGGATGAACCTAAAATGCAAGCAAAGTAGGATGTTTAAAAAAACAAAGCCACAATTCACTGCACATATATATTTAAATACTTGACAGTATTTAAAGGATAGTGGGGCTAGAAATAGCTGCTAGATATATAGGTTAGACATGATTCAAAATAAAAGAGGAAATTGCTTCTGCACTGCCTCCTGGTGGTCACATAATGTGCGAAAAAAGTAAGTGGATGTGTGGAGATTCAGGGGAGGGTGAGGAGGGTGTATGAGTAACCTAGTAGCTTTGGAGTAAATCCATATTTTTTGCTTTTCTGTCTGTTTATATGTCTAAAAGAGGAAGGGGGACTTTGTTAATTAGAGGATGGAGGATGCATATTTAAGCCATGCATTTTTGAAAGCAAAACTAAGAAGCTTACAGTTTTCTCTGCTCTTTTCATAGTCTGTACATTTCTCAAGAACCCTAAACCTAGGCAAAAAGCTTCGAAGCAAAGGGGGGATTCTCTACTTCCAAAGGAAGGTGGGGGACTTCTCCAAAAAACAATACTGCAAATATAATACACACTATTACAATGAGACAAAATAGCAGCAACTATTGGAAACATGTTGTGGATACCGGTAAATAGGGAGGTTTGGGCTGAAATTAAAGTTAACATATATTGGAACTTAAAGATAAAGGTAATAAACAAGAATCAGGAAGGAAGGAAGGCTAAAGTGGAAAAGGGTTACTGCGCAATCTCTCAAGAGAAGCCAAAAGCCATCAAAAACTTTTGCTCCACTATTGAGGTGGATATACTCATTCTTTTTCAACTTGGATTTTGTGTATTTTATTCCTAAGAATATTTAACTTTTAATATTGATTTTATATTATTATGATTATTTATATATGCATTGCTTTTATCTGATTATTGTAAGCCACCCAGAGTAACTCTTTATGCAACGGGAAACCAATCTGATTAATAAATAAATTAAAAGGGTCTGGGGTCACTGCTTAAAGAAAACAGAAGCATAGTGACTTCTTAGCCTTTACTAAAAATATTACAATAATATAATATAAAATCATAACTTTTCAAATAAGCATAAGAGGAAATGAATGGTTAAAAGTATTGGGATAATGAGATCGCATCAGGTGAGGGTCCCATCAGGTGAGGATCTTGTGATGGGTCTTATGATAGGTCAGGTGTGAGTCACCAGTGAGAGTCTTGTGGTGGGTGTTACATGGGGTGAGGGTCATTGGGAGGTGAAGTGCTGGTTGTGGGTGGAGGGCTTGCATGGATTGGTTGAGCGTCATTGCTGACTCTGGTTGGCTGTGCAGTTGATTTGGATTCTGAGGGGTTCATAGGCTGGTTATGGGTCAATGTGTCTGTTGATGGAATTTCTTGTGGAGTGCCAGGTTTCAATGAACTCTAGAGCATGGTGGCTGGTAGCATGGCTGATGACTTTTGTGTTGCTCCAATCTAACTGGTGCTGTTTGGTGTTAGTGTGAGTAGAGACTAAGGATTTGGGATTGTGGCGTTTGACTGCCAGCTGGTGTTCGTGGATCCTGGTTTTTAATTGACATGTTTGTCCCATGTAGAATTGGTTGCAATTGTTACAGTTGATTTTATAAATTATATTGTTCCTTTCATCCTTTGGTTCTGGATAATTCCTGGCAGAGTGTGGCTGTGGGTTTGTGGGCTATTGTGATTCCTAGAGGTTGGAGAATTCCGGCTGTCATTTCTGGCTGTTAGACCCATCACAAGACCCTGACCTGATGGGACCCTCATCTGACATGACATGACATCACAAGACCTTTTTACCACATGAAGCCCTGTACAGTGGAACCTCCATTCACAACCACAATCGGTGCCAGAACCAATTCAGTCAGCACCCAATTTGGTCGTGAATGGAAGCACAACTTACTGCGCATGCGCAGACAGAACCCCCCCCATAAAATGGCGCCGAAGGGGAAATTGCTGCGGCAGGGAAAATCGCCGAGGCCGACGTCAATTGGGAACCAAAGATATGGTCAGGAACACAGGTACATTTTCAGCGGATTTGTTGTTCGGGAACTGATTTGATCGTGGACTGGGCCGTTCGGCAACCGAGGTTCCACTGTATAGGCTGGGGAAAACTGATATCCTCTTATGTTTAAGTACAGTATTGGCTATGATCAGTTTTCCCCAGCCTGATGCATATGGATTGGAACTATAACTTCCAGTGTACCCAGTTAGCATGATGGTTGAGCATCTCATGATCAAACTGAACTGAATGGGAAATCCATCAGTGATACTTTATTTGGTTAAAAGCAGCTGTAATATCACTGTTTTGCCCTGTATATAACTTACAGCAGTATTGGAGAGGAGATGTTTAACTAAAGTAAAAAGTACTGGGAGAAAAGTATAACCACTCTTCCACTGGTTACAGATCTGACCAAAATTTGACTACTGGCAGACAAGAACAATATGTTTAGTCAGGGATGAAATTCAAAATATTTTCCTACCCGTTCTGTAGCCGTGGCTTGGTGGGTGTGGCAGGGGAAGGATACTGCAAAATCCCCATTCCCTCCCCACTCCTGGGGGAAGGATACTGCAAAATCTCCATTCCCTTCCCACTCCTGGGGGAAGGATATTGTAAATTCTCCATTCCTACCCCACTCTGGGGCCAGCCAAAAGTGGTATTGGCCGTTTCTCCTAAACTACTCAAAATTTCCTCTACCGGTTCTCCAGAACTGGTCAGAACCTGCTTTAAAATGAAAGTAAAACATAAATGAATAGTTGTGCACTTTAATTTTTGTGGCATATTTGTGTGTTCCTATCTGAAAAGCGTGGGATACGTATTTGCAACAAATACAAGCTTGTAGAAAACTGGAGTGGTGAGTGGCTACATTTTGGCAGACAGAGAAAGGAGATCTCCATGCTGAGAATCAAACAAAAGAACTTGTCCGGTGGATGAAAGGGAGAGCTAGAAGCAAAGACGTAGAAAGTAAGTTGGAAGTAAAAAATACCTTTCAAGTCCTTGAGTAGAAACAGGCCTTGATCTTTCAGGGGAAGAAAACTGACACCGAAGAACAGGCGACAAAAGAGCAGATCAATGAAAAGTTTTTTTTGTAACAAAAAATGCAGCGACATCATGAAATATGACAAAGATCCCAGTTCCATCAATGACTCGCTGCTGTGATGAACCAAAAGAAATGTGTGCTATCCTCAACCAGATTCATTGGCTCCTGGCTGCCATTGGCATTGATCAGGATGTAACAGAATGCCCAAGACTTATTAAACCTATTGACAATAATCTCTTTCTGCTAATCCATATGGAGATAAAACAAAAGTTAGCACTGTTGATGGAGTAAGAATTTGAGGGCTCAGATCTTGTCTTTTTGTCCATCTTTAAGCTCTATGAAAAGAGAAAGCACAATACAGGTAAGCGAAAGACTAGCTAGACAAATGGGCAAAAAAAAAAAATTCGGTTATCTGGTACAAAATGAGGCTGCAGGAATAATAAATTTTATTTATTTGTTTGTTTTGTCAAGCATGTGTAAGATAATAGATATAAGTATGTACAAGATTATGAATGCATGTAATGGATACCAAAAAATGGGGTTGTTAGGATAGGGACATTAGGCACGTTGGTGCGCTTATGCACGCCCCTTACAGACCTCTTAGGAATGGGGGTGAGGTCAACGGTAGGCAGTCTAAGGTTAAAGGTTAAAGTTGTGGGGGATTGGGGCAGAGGTGGGGTTCATTATGTTCTTACCAGTTCTGGAGAACAGGTAGTGGAAATTTTGAGTAGTTCGGAGAATCGGTAAATACCACCTCTGACTGGTCTCACCCTCATCTATTCTCTACCTCCCGAGTCCCAACTGATCAGAAGGAAATGGGGATTTTACAGTTAACTTCCCCTGCCACACTCACCAAGCCACACTATGCCCAACAAGCCATGCCCACAGAACCAGTAGTAAAAAAAATTTGAATCCCACCACTGGTTTGGGGAAGAAACCGCAGAGTGAGGTAGTGTATTCCAGGCATTGACCACACTGCTGCTGAAATATTTTCTGCAATCGATTTCTGCAATTTGGTGCAGTTTACCTTAAGTTTGTATCTATTGTGTGCTGGTGTATTGTTGTGGTTGAAGCTGAAGTAGACATTGACAGGTAGGACATTGTAGCAGATGATTTTATGTACTGTGCTTAGGTCAGACCGAAGGTAGCATAGTTCTAAATTATCTAAGCCCAAAATTTCAAGTCTGGTGGCATAAGGTATTCTGTTAAAATAAAAACGTGTTTGAGTGTAGTATGACACAGGGCAGAATTTAAATAGGAACCTACAGGGGTTGAAGACAAAACTCCTGAAGTGAGGACCTCCATTAAGGTGTTTTTTATTTTAACATTATAGAGGAAAGTGAGGAAGTTGCTATCATGGGCCCTATTAAACCAGTCAATGGAAAATCAAAAAGAGTATTGGCTCATAAAATTCAAAGCTTCTGGTTATCTATACACTAATTTTCAAAATATCAGAAATAACCAAGATGAGGCTGAACTTTTAATACAGGAAGGCAAATATAATTTAATAAACGTACTGGAGACTCCTGTGATTAAAATATAATATTTATTCAAAAGAAGCAGAAGAAATAAAAAGGGAGGATGAGTTGCAATGTTTATTAAAAAGGATCCACACCAGGTCAAATCCATGTCAACAAACCTGAAGATATTCTAGAGGGAGGAAAATGACATTTTCAAAAAGCCAATTATTGATCTTTCAAAAAGAGTGAAATAGCATTAATAAGAAACATAATTACCCTAGTATGAACTTTCATGTAAATTCCTTATTTATCTTGCCGAACTTTTTTTGGGGTGAGGGAGGATAAAGGAAAGCACCAAAGGATTTTTATGATTGCATGAACTGCTGTTTTATTCAATATCTGCTCTTATTTATACATAATAAATAATATTCTACTAATAAATAATATTTTAATATTAATGCCAATAGAGAAGACTTCATCCAAAACATCGAAGTAAAAGGAACATTTGAGAGAAGTGGAGGTATATTACTCAATCTTTGTTTCCCTCAAAGTTGAGTACTCAACTTTAAGGGAAACTGAGATTGAGTACAATTGGACTTTAACTTATCTTGAACTTCAGAAAAGTGGTTCTTAAGAAACTCAAAACATTGATTAACTTCTAATGGTGGTTGGACTTAGATAGAAAGCTCAAAATGGTGGGAACTTAGAACGAAGGGTTTAGAACTAAGCAACTTAGAACTAAGGAGAAATTTCTTGACAGTTAGAACAATTGATCAGTGGAACAACTTGCTTCCAGAAGTTGTGAATGCTCCAACACTGGAAGTTTTTAAGAACGTGTTGGATAACCATTTGTCTGAAGTGGGTGTAGGGTTTCCTGCCTAAGCAGGGGGTTGGACTAGATGACCTCCAAGGTCCCTTCCAACTCTGTTATTCTATTCTATTCTTAAACATATTGGAAATAGCTCAAATGAAGAAAAAAATGGCATATTTATCGGTCAGAATGAGCATATGTTTTTCAACGATACCAATAAAAACAAGTAAGACTGCTTTGAAAGGTAAATGATAGTGAAAGAAATACTAGCAAATACACTAATATACAAGAAAGTACAAAACAAGGAGGCTTATTTCTTCAATCCTTTAAGGTTAAGAGCGCAAATTATTTTACCCTCCCTACCCATGTACCCTAACCGAATGCATCCTTGACTAAATTAAAGTCAGCAACAGCGTCTCTAAGAGCAAACTAAATGTGTTGTGTCATTCTGTCATCAAGCCATAACCCCAGGGGGAAGCGTGTATCGCAGTTGCTGAATACAAAGAAACTCAGGCAATTTTGCATCCCATAATAACTGCTGCTGAGGAGGTTCTGATAAGGGCAATCAAGGCCTGACCCTCGTGGCAGTCTCTGCAGGAGTCAGGAAAAAGGTTTGAAGCATCAGCTGCCTAGAAGTGCCATAGGAAGGAAGAGTCACTTTCTCTGTGTGCTTCTTTTCTTTTGTTTTCTCTGGAAAGTTCAAGCACACTCCACAGCTGGAGACAGGATGCGCACATTGTCTAACTGATGCCCTGCTCAGCATAGCTAAATATGGAATGTGCTGAGCTCAACCCTTGGAAATTTGTCTGAGGGGGCCTGATGTACAAGAAGTAAAAGTCGTGTAGGGCACCTCTGAAAGAAATATACCTAAACAGGGTCTTGATAACCTGCAACGACGGATTTGATTCAACCCGCTAAACAAAAATCGAACAAGCCTGATTTGTTCTAGCTTAATGGAATTCTCATTCCTCCTTCGGTGCTGCTCTTCCTCCAAAAGGAGCCCAGAAAACAGAAGAAAAGTGTAATAAAGTCCTAAACAATTACAGGCGTAGACATTGCAGCGTTTAAATGTAAATCGGCTTTGCGGCGGATAAAAATTCCAATGTGTCATTTTGTGTCGCTAATAATCTACAGGTGGCTATCATCAATATCATTTCCATCATCACCGCTTCAGTCAACAATCTGGTATTTGTATATATGCAAGAATCAGAGCTAAAGAGTTGATTAGTTTAATTGTGCATAGAAACAGTACAGTGAAATACCTGTGGAAACTCAAGAGAGTCCTTGAGCTACGAATACTCGTGCAGCCACTACTTGAAATTATACCTGTGCTGAATGAAGGGACTTAGGAAAAGTCCTCAAAGTTCCCACCATTGCAGCAATCCTGCCATCCTGTGAGCAAAATTTGGGCGCCTTAGCAACCAGCTCACGCTTACAATTGGTTGCAATGTCTCATATTCATGGGATTGCCATTTGCAACCTTCCTTTCCAGCTTTCCACAAGCAAGGTTGATGGAAAAGCTGACTGCGAAAGTCACAAGTCATTCAGATAAATCTTCCCCTGACTTTTCTTGGTTTATGTGCATCATGCTTCCACCCCCTTTACTCATTTGCACCCTGTACCCGCTTTCCTCACCCTCCCTGTACTCACACACATGCAGACATCAGAAGTAGGTTCTGAATCTTCTTACTGTTGGTTCGCTCAGGGTTGTGCCTTGAGCGTGCGCAGGTGGCAGTCAAAAACTAGCTTCTGCGCATGCACAGAAGAAAAAATTAGGCTCTGTGCAAAATCCAAGATGGCGGCGCCCACGGAGACACCGACAGAACCGGCTCAGTGACATCATCAGGGTGTTCATCTCTGTTTCAAAGCCAAAGAACCAGCATTGTCCAAAGACGTCGCTATGGTCATGTGGCCGGCATGACTAAACACCAAAAGCGCATGGAACACTGGTACCTTCCCACCAAAGTGTTCTCTATTTTTCTACTTGCATTTTTATGTGCTTTCGAACTGCTAGGTTGGCAGAATCTGGGACAAATAATGGGAGTTCACCCCGTTACGCGGCACTAGGAATTCGAACCGCTGAACTGCCGACCTTTTGATCCACAAGCTCACCGTCTTAGCCACTGTGCAGCATCCCTGCATCCCTATTACATACTGATGATATATAATGACTGACTTGAACTTCTCTTTATTCAGGTTCCTGGCTGCAAGCATTCATATCTGTGTCTTGAAACTGTTGAATGCTTCCTCCTTGCTTGCTTTTGTAAGTCTCTGCTATAAGGGGGGGATCTAAAATCCATAGTTGGGTCATACTACCTTTATTAAGATCAAAGAAAATAATACATTGAGTTGTGCATTTCAAAGCAAGTGGCTGAGAGTAAAGAATTAGGCTGATTACTAAACCAGGCATATTGTTGAATGAAGTGATGAGAAGCCTTCAGACTTGCCATCTGGGGCTTAACAGAGATGCTGTTGTTAACTCTTTGCAATAAGGAATTCTCTAAAAAATCTTATAAAAAGCAGCACAAGAATGAAAATATTCGGAATTTCCATTCCTCCATTCCTTATTTGTGAAAACAAAAAGACCATTACTCCACCATTCTGTGTCTTATGATAAGTGAAGCATGAAGGTGTACAATTTTGGATGTCGGCTGTAAAGATGGTTTTCTGTCACTAGGTGTCACTATAGTTCTGGCCTAGCATGCTATAGCATAGCGGCACACAGTGGGGAATTGCAAACAAGCCAGGAACAAACAATGATTCCTTTATTCATTCTGAGCATTTTAGGAAAAGACCCTCTCATTTCCTGTGATTAAATGATATTATCTCTGCATAATACTGATAGTTCCCAATTTAACACAGTTCATTTAATGACCATTCAAAGTTACAATGGCACTGAATAAAGTGATTAATGACAATTTTTTTACATTTACTAATAGCAGTAGCAATAGCACTTAAGCTTATATACCACTTCACAGTGCTTTACAGCCCTCTCTAAGTGGTTTACAGAGTCAGCCTATTGCCCCCAACAATCTGACTCCTCATTTTATCCACCTTGGAAGGATGGAAGGCTGAGTCAACAACCTTGAGCCTGGTGAGATTTGAACTGCTGAACTGCAGCTAGAAGTCAGCCGAAGAAGCCTGCAGTGCCGCACTCTAACCACTGTGCCACCTCATCTCTGGATGCCATGGATCGAGCCAAATAGAGGCAGATATGCTGGCAAGTGAACCAGTGGTGGGTTTCAAAAAATTTAGCTACCGATTTGTTGGGCGTGGCTCAGTGGGATGGGGCATGTGACTGAGTGGTCATGGCTAACTTGACGTCACTCATGCCCACTTAGTCACATACACACACCCCCACCTAGCTATGCCCACAGGAAAAGGTAGGAAATTTTTTGGAATTTCCACCTATCTCCCCCCTCCCTTCACCAGTCGCTCTCGTTTCCCCTCCTTTAGCAGCCCCACTTCCTCCCCCACCACTGCCGCTTTGTTTGGGCTGCTTACCTTCCACAGCAGCTAGTCCAGAGTCCAGAAGGCAAGCTGACCGGAGTTTGTGGCGGCTCCCAGCAGGTCGCCATTGCTAGAAAGCGGCTGGCAAAGAAGCCTTTCAGAGCCGCTTTGTGGCTGCGGTCGCTGGCTGCAGGCCGCCAAAAAGTACCAGAGGTTGCGGAAATGCTGCTGCCAGCACTGCCATGTTCTTCGCGCATGCGCATCCCATTGGCTTGCAAGTCCAATGGGATATGTTGCGTGTGCATGAAGAACATGGCGGTGACGGCAGCAGCATTTCCGCAACCTCTGGTACTTTTCGGTGAGTGAGCGGTGACCTGGGGACCGGTTCGGGGGTGTGGCCAGCCAGCCATCGCTACCGGTTCGGCAACCTTGTCCAAATTTCCGCCAATGATTCGTCCGAACTGCTGAATACCACCTCTGAAGTGCCATAGCACCAGAATAATGCAAGAGTGAAGAAAGAAGAAAGAAAGAAGAAAGAAGAAAGAAGAAAGAAGAAAGAAGGGGAGGAGGAGGAGGAGGAGAAATATTGTGTTAATTACTAATAACAGGTTGTGAAGTTAAGAGTAGAAGCCAACCTAATGTGATGGTGTGGAATATTATTACATGTAGTAACATCTGTAGGTGGAACAGTGTTTTGGCTTTACTCTTGAACGATTGCCATAATTGGACCTTGAAGCTGAATTTTAGTATCCCTGGTGGAGCCAAGCCAATTAACGGAAAGATGGAACAATTAGATCCCCTCAATAAATACCCCCCCCCCCAACTCCACCAGTTTGGCCTGGGGTGTCAGAAACCAAGATCCAATCAGTTGGAAAGGGCAGAGGTGACCTACAGACTGGAGTAGATTCCTCTTCTTTCCTTGGGTTGAAGGGAGAAAGATGATGATGCTCCTGTTGGTAGCATACCAATGCAGGGGATTATGTGAGACTAGGAAAATGATGTCAGATACACTTTACCCCACAGAACAAATTGAGAGTTGTTCAGTGATAGTTCTGAAGTGAGGTTTCAATTCTGAGAACAGAAAAGGCTTCCTACTTCAGTTTTTTCCCCCTTCTTCTTCTTCTTCTGCATTCATCATACTCTAGGTTTAATTAAACAGGTCTGGAATAAAACAAATTCATTATCAAATACCGAACTTCTTCCTGAAAATTTCCACTCTGCATTCAGCTCTACAGCCGAACGTTTTAATTAGTTTTAGCTCTCTTTTTTAAATTATTCAGCTGTTTATGCAACTTATTATCCTAGGGAGGGTTGGTTTTTTTGTGTGTGAAAAAAATAAATTATCTAGTCAATGATACTTGACTGTAATCTACCTTTACTGTAAACTGCAAAGAGAGTTGGATTCTGAACTGGAATATGTAGCATGTGAACATGGAAGGGGAAGGAGGAGAAGGAGGAGGAGAAGAAGGAGGATGAGGAGAAGGAGACGGAGACGGAGACAGAGAGGAAGGAGAAGGAGAGGAAGGAGAAGGATACAGAGAAGGAGATGGACAAGGAGAAGGAGAAGGAGGAGAGGAAGGAGAAGAAGAGGAAGGAGAAGGAGACAGAGAAAGAGAAGGAGAAGGAGAAGAGGGAGAGGAAGGAGAAGGAGAGCAAGGAGAAGAAGATGAAAGAGAAGAAGAGCAAGGAGAAGGAGAGGAAGGAGAAGAAGAGGAAGGAGAAGGAGAGGAAGGAGAAGAAGAAGGGGAGGAAGGAGAAGAAGAGGAAGAAGGAGAAAAAGAAGAAGAAATTTGAAGAATTTAAAATCCAATATAAGTGACAATACACACTAACGCAATAAAAATGTAACATTCAGAGCATCTTCCAACCGTCTGTTCGAAGACCTTGCTTTTCATCAGCTGACAGGAAGTAATCCAGATGGGCACTAATCTGGCTTCAAGGGGGAGACTGAACCATGAAATGGGACTCCGCCTGAAACGTCCTGTTGAAGGGCCTGTCCCCACCCTCTTCAAAATGGGAGACCCAGTAATCCCCTGGTAATAGGGAAATATGCATTAGATCACCTAAAGAGGATGGGGATTTTTTTGGGGGGAGGGACTCTAATATGAAACCAGATGGACTCTTTTCATTTTCCCTGCATGGAGTTGTGACCTCTTCAATGAACCAACTGGAACCAGTCACAGATAAGAACCACAAAACACATAGGGTGCTTGCCTTCCGGAAGTCATTTAGTAAGACTCATTTCCTTTTAGGTACAGAGAGTGGTGCGGTGGCTTAGAGGTGGAGCTCTCGCCTCACAATCAGGAGGCTGTGGGTTCGATCCTAGGTAGAGGCAGATATTTCTCTCTCTGGGTACACTGAGAATATATCCGCTGAACAAAACTCTGCGCTGGAGACAGGAAGGGCATCCGGCCAATAAACACTCTGCTAGCTCCATTCAGTTGCCCAGAATCCACCTCACAAGGAATTATGGGTTGGTTAAAAGAAGATGATGATTTCCTTTTAGGTATGGAGGCAAACTTTCTGAGCAAGTCAGCAGCACAGATGTTAATTCATTAATTAATTGTAGCAGAAGCCACTGACTTCATAAGGACTCCTTCTTGATAAGCAGAGGCACAATTGTTTCTAACGTGAATGTTTTTTTAAAAAGATATTTCTCTCTCTCTGATGTTTAGATATTAACTGCTCTGTATTAGGGATTTTTGTTGAGCTATCTAAAATCACACACAAAAATAAAATCAGATTTCACTGCCTGGCTACATTTTCTTCCACATCACCTTACTTATCAATACAAAATAAGCAGTGTAGAGAATCTGGCTTGGTTTTCTTCACTAGATATTGATTTCTGCAAGGTATGTGCTAAATTAAGACACCTTCTAAAGGACTCCCTCCCACCACCATTTTTCCATCATAAAGAATAATAAGACAGGCTGTTTTCAAGTTATGTCCATCTGCTTCTTCTCTGGGCTAAGATTGCCGTTTGCATGGAGAGCTCATTAATGCCATCTACTGACAATTTATCAGAATCCTAATTATTACATGATAGGATATTTAGAAGAGACATTGAAGGTGGAAGCTATGTGTTGAAGTTTCATGATGAAAACTTACTTTAACAGGCACCAAGAGAACAATTCTCTGGATGTGTTTGAAGTATTTCCTTGCCATCACCTAAAATGTGCAACCCAAAATTAATCAGCAATAAAATGCTATATACAAGAAAACAGGCATGAATCAGTAATGTAGAAACTCATAACAAAGTTCTTCAGACTTTTATTCCATCAGGAATCCATAATCCTGGTCTCAATGCACAGGAACAATCCAAGCCATGCATACAACCACCCGCATGCAAACACTAGAATAGAATAGAATAGAATAGAATAGAATAGAATAGAATAGAATAGAATAGAATAGAATAGAATAGAATAGAA
>JANHFT010002290.1:180238-192050 GCA_032467955.1 Pseudoxenodon macrops | reverse complement strand
GATCCCTGTCACAGTTAATGTTTTTGAGCCAGATTTCACCTAATATTACTTGTACCTTTGGTATTTCCTGCCTAGGTGTAAAACCTTGTTTTCTCCACATTAAATTTCATGTTGTTGGATAGAGCCCATTGTTCAAGTCTGTCAAGGTCTTTTTGGATTCTGAGCTTGTCTTCTGGGGTGTTGGCTATTCTTGCCAGTTTAGAGTCATCTGCAAATTTGATGTGTTCCCCTTCTATTCCCTCATATAAGTCATTTAAGAAGATATTGAAGTACTGGGCCCAAGATGGAACCTTGTAGTATCCTACTGCTCACTTCCCTCCATGTAGATGTAGTACCAGTAAGTAGTACTTGTTGAGTATGGTTTGTCAGCCAGTTACAAATCTATCTGGTGGTGATGCTGTCTATCCCTAGGTAGATTGTGGTCTACTTGGTTGAGAGCTTTGCTGAAGTCTAAGTCCACAGTATTTCGCTCATCTACTCATTTAGTCACTTTATCAAAGAATGAGATAAGATTCGTTTGGTAATGATCTGGTTTTAACAAACCCATGCTGATGTCTTTATTTAGTTCTAGATGTTCACAGATCTGGGTTTTTTATTATTTTTCCAGTATCTTTCCAGGTATAGATGTTAGGCTGATTGATCTGTAGTTTCCTGTGTCTTTCTTTCTTTCTTTCTTTCTTTCTTTCTTTCTTTCTTTCTTTCTTTCTTTCTTTCTTTCTGATGGGAACCACATCAGCTCTTCTCCAACCCTCTGGTAGTTCCCCAATGCTCCAGGAGCACTTTTTGAAAGATATGGTGCAATGGTTCTGAGATAACATCTGCCAGCTCCTTCAGAACTCTATGATGTAATCCATCAGATCCCACTGATTTATATTCATCAAGATCAGACAGTGTTCTTTTAATCTTTATTTCTAGTTTTTCTTTTACAGTTGTAGTTTTGGTAGATTGGGCTACAGATTCTTTTTGCGTGAAGACTGATGCAAAGAATGGGTTACGCAGCTCTGGTTTGTCTGTACTGCCTGTTACTTCCTTGCCATCTTCTCTCTTTAGTGGATCGACAGTATCCTTGACTGTTTTTTAGTAGTATTGCGTTGGACTGGCTTTTATGATCATATTTTTCTGTTTCCCACACTTCTTGAGGTGTGAGTTCAAATGTGGGTTTTTTACAATAGACCATAGGATATCGTTTTCACTATCTCTTTGTGTGCAAGTTATTTTTCATAGAACTTAATACAAAAAATTAATGCTGTTATTTCTTATAGGAGAATTACCTAACAGTCAGAGCAATGTATCAATTATTTAGTTGATAAAATTTTATTCACTATGATAATAAGTCATGGGACATCGTATATGCATTCCTGTTGTAACATTAAAATTTCATTAATCCCAAGAACACATGATAAGGTGAGTGGATGTTAAGTTATGTCAAGTATTCCACAACCTAGGCTTGCTCCATTCCAATATGTCCCATGCACAGTATCTATTCAGAATGTTTTGTTGCCATTTGTCAATTCCATGAAATAATAGAAATATATTTAGCTTTGTTTGGGATTCATTAATGTAATGCTTAATAGGAACATAATTACAGATCAGCCTAGCCTACCAGTAGCTGAACATATCAGCCACGAGAGCTATCCTACCTCAACCACCCCCATTTTAGACTTCCTCCTTCCCACTTCTTGTTCTTTCTGAAGTCATGAACAGCATAATAAAAGCAAGAGGGAGATAATCAGAAAGCATTGTATTTAGGATTCTACTGCTTTAAAGCCAGAGGTGTGCAAGGAGAACTGTGTCAAGCTGAAGAGATGAGATATCTCCTATAAGTAGTAGGCTTCAATAAGAGGTCTATTTTTGCCCTCTCTGGTTGGAAGACATTTTTATAACAGGCCCTATTATTTCAAGTATGAAATGGATGGCTTTATAAAATGCCTGCCAACAACCAAATTAGCAAACATCTCCTTTGCAGTCCAGTAATCAGTCTAATGACTAGTGCTATTATCGGGTTTTTGAACCTAAGTATGGATGAATCCACAGTCCAAGCTAGTGAAAAGTAAACCCTTGAGTTCAACTCGTCCGTGATACATTAGAAGTAATGATGATGTTTTCTGCTTTTTGATATTTCTTGTCAGGGATAAAATTCAAAAATTTTCCCTACCGGTTCTGTGGGCGTGGCTTGGGCAGAGGAAGGATACTGCAAAATCTCCATTCCCACCCCACTCTGGAGCCAGCCAGAGGTGGTATTTGCCGGTTCTCCTAACTAATCAAAATTTACACTACCGGTTCTCCAGAAACTGTCAGAACCTGCTGAATTTCAGCCTTTTTTCTTGTACATATGTTGTTTTTTAGGTCTACAATTTCTTCATTGAGTGTTTAAAGAAATCTTTTTTAAAAGAAAGGCTTTTAAAAAGCTATGGTGGGAAAAATAATTTTTCTCAATCCGATGATCAATTTAGCTTCTTTTTTTTTAGGACTTTCAAACATTCCTCCAGAATAGTAACCATACTTAAATCTAAGTGGTTTTCGTTTAAGCTGTTCAGGAAAAGCTAAACAATTTTTTTCGCAGACCTGCCGCTTCTTTTCTTCTTCTTCTACAAAACAGACAAGAAATAAAGGTTTAAAAATGCCCTCCCAATGGCATGTTATCCTAAAAAATAGGCTACTTTTCAAATCTGAAATTTTATACAATATAAATGTTTTATTTTTAACAGTATGCTTTGGTTGTTCCTTAATTATAAAACTCATTGGATTCAGTATGGTTGTTCTTTGGCATGTTCACATTTGCAGTCAATCTCATATCATTCATATGGCAAGATTCATAACTTAGACTGGTTTTATACAATTGTTGTTCAGCAAATAACCATAAAGATTATTTGCAATGTGGGCCAACAATGCATTGTAACAATTATTTTTGTTATTTGAAACAAAAATATTCAATAGAATTGCTCAGAAGCAATCTTCAGCATTTTTAACCTTTCTTAAAGGTTAGATTCTCTAAACTCCTGCAAATTTTGACAGCAGGGATGCTTTAGAAAATGTGTGGTGATAGAACAGTCTGATTGAAGGTTTCATAAGTGCTGCTGTCCAAAATCACCAGCCATGCTTGAAAGTAGTAATTCTTGATAGAACTTAACACTCTCAATTGACTTGTAACTGCAGATGTCAGACCCACCTGCTTTAATATCACAAAGCTTTGCTTTACACTGTGAGTTGTTTTTTTTAATTACCAGACATTTTATGCCTTTGATGTTGAGTTTGCTCTGGAATTTATGCAACCAAATTTTACTTGGAAGATGTTTTTTATGTATAATAGCTAGATAATTCCACTTTTTAATGTACAATTAAATGTAACATAATTTCAACTATTATATTTTTCCAGTATCTGGAATAAAGTAAATCCCCAATAAAGTAGTGTTTTGGTCCTGATTCAGATTCACATATTTCAGCATGCCTCAAATCTAAAAAGGTTGAGAATCCTAAAATAAAATATTACTATTTATTTCTTGATACTGTGGCTTTTTATTATTTATATTAAATTATAATTGTTATTTTACATTTATAGACTGCTGAATCCCTAAGGACTCTCAGTGTTTACAGATAAAAAAACATAAAATTAAACCAACCAAACTAAAGGTGGAATAAAGGCCATACGTCCTCCAAAAGGGCTCTGTTGTCAGAAGACAGTTAGGTTACATTAGGAGGCTGTCCCAAAGAACAGTGCAGTCATCAGGAATTGGGCCCTGATCTCCTTCAAATAGAGAGTTATTAATATTTTTTTACGGAGTAGATTGAACTGGCCAGGCCAGTTTCAATGAAAAAATGCAGTTTTGTTTTGCCTCCTCCTAATAGGGTTGCAGCAGGTTTTACCCTATTAAGCTGGTGAAAGCCTTCCCACTTCCCACCAGCCATACCTCTACCTGCAGTTTTAGTAGAAACTGTGCACTTGCTTTTCAGGAGTAATGCCATCCCATCCCAATAAATCACTGTAACAAGGAAAGCTAATAGACAAATAATTTCATTTTACCAGGATTCAATTTAAGCCTATTCTCTTCCATACAGAATTTTACAACCTCTAAGCACTGATAGGATTACAACAGCATTGCCAGTCTGGCTTGGGATAGTAATATACAGCTGAGAATGATATATCAATGTTAGTGAACTCCAAATGTCCCTGTGATTTCAGGTAAATGTCCAAATAGGTGAAGAGAACTGATCCTTGTGGCACCTCATGCGGGAGTAGCCATTGGAATGATCTCTTGTCCCACCAGCACTGACTTGAACCACCAACCAAGGAAGGAGCAGAACCACTGCAACACATTGCCCTTACTCCCCAACTTCTGCAAGTATCCAGAAGGATACCAGAGTCAAAATGTACAAGACTGAAGATATCTTAAAAAGATTAGGATGCATGTACTGTCTGACATCTACTAAAATCCGTGCTGTCTACATTCCATTTCTGAGTCTGAACCGTGATTGAAGACAGTCCAAATAATTAATTTATTTGTGGCGCTCTTTAGTTGACTGAGACTGAGCAATAGCTGTCCAATACCTTTGGATCCAAAGAGGATTTCAAGGAGAGTGTGTACCACAGCCTCTTTCAAAGCTACCAAAATTATCTCTTACTGCAATAAAACATTAACCATTGTCTAGGTTCAGGAAATTAACTCCCCCTAGGTAGGAAGGAGGCACAGGGATGTCCAGAATTGTGTTAGGAAAGACTCAATCCCAGACCAAAATTGATTCAGCATCTGTAAACTAGGGGTTGAAGTACCAAAAACCAAAAGACAGAGAATCTGCACCACCAATTCCAGAACCCCATGTCCAGAAGCCCATGAAGAAGCCCTGCTGGACAGTTGGGTAACCAGTATACCAACAGAAACCTTAGCTTTTTTCTGTGGTCCACCTTAATACCTAAACACTCACAACCTGCCACGGATAAGGTCTCCCAATAAATCTATATTACAGCCCTCCCTAGTCCTGACCTTGAGGTATATACAGGACCAAAAAGCCTGCTAAGTAGAATTCAAAGAGAGTAATATTGCTGACTTTGCTCAGCCACTTCTCCGTAGTTTGTTGAGGTAGCCTCCAGAATGGGTTAACTTTGTCCTGTCTTGTGATTGGACTGAGTCTTAGTTTAAAACCCCCCACTAATCCATCACCACCACCAAATCATTATGGACATAGTGTTTACCAGTAGCACTCTATAGCCCAATGCATCAGTAGTCCAGCTATCTCATCGACAGGTTGGTCTTGCCAAGTCCAGAAGGGATCACCATAAGGATAATTAAAATGAATGGCTTTCAAATTGTTTATAAACAGTACAAGTGGTCCTCAGGTTATGGTGGCAATTGGGACCGGAATTATCATCACTAAGCAATCATTCATAAAATACAATGTCAAATGATTGCATTCATATGGCTGTCCTGGCTGCATTATTAAACAATAGTCATGCAAGATAATCTCACATGATCATTGACTTTGCTTCTGGGAAGCCAGCAGGAAACATTGGAAATCACATGACTGTAACTTACTACAATGTCAACCCAGTTACATGACCATTGGCACACTGCAATAGCCAAAACCAAAAGGACCTGTCATTAATAGCATTTTCCAGTGCCACCTTAACTTTGAACAGCTGTTGAATGAATGGTTATAACTGAAGTACTACCTGTGTAGTAGCCCGATACCATATTCTCAGTATTCTAATGACTGAAGGAAATGAAACAACTGTGTTAATTACTTGAAGGTAAGAAGACTTATAAGTAAGAATTAATGGAGGGGGGAGTTATTCTGTTATTTCTTGTTCCTTTTTGTGTGGGTCCACATATTATAACCCATTGAAGCTATTTCAAATTGTAAGACTCTACTTGAAATGGCATTTAGGTCTATTTGAAGCAGGGATGGCTTCCTACCGGTTCTATCCGGTTCTATAGAACCGGTGGTAACTCTGCGGTAACGTCACGGAGCCGGTTGCATTGGTGTCTCTGTGGGCGCCGCCATCTTGGATTTTGATTGCTGCATATGCACGCTTCACGCACGTACACGCAGCGCGACCCTGAGCAAACCGGCAGCAAAAATATTCTCAAACCACCCCTGATTTGAAGGTGATCAATTTGTACTGAATTTTGCAGATAAAATGCCAACTTGCATACCAATAGATATAGATATATCAAATTCCATCCAGTCTTCCAACATATATTTTGAAGTACAGTATATGCAGGCCTGTTGACTGCATTTCCAAGAAGCTGAGCAACTTTTAAATTATGTATGGAGACTGAGGGTGCAGAGAAGCCATGGCTTAAGCCAGACAGCAAAGAGGTGCTGCAGGCAGAAACACTAAGTAATCTGGATAGGCAGGTGCAATCAGTTTTCAATGTAGTTGCACTCTACATAAAAGGTCACATTTGTACCTTGGAAGTTCTTTTGACTCATTATTGCCTGTAAAAGGACAGGTAGTAATGGGACATATTCTTCCACTTTGGTATATACAAGCTGTAATCCATTCAAGAAAATAATTACATCTGGGTGTTATCATACTTATGCTAGTTATATTTAGATTAAAATTTTGGACGGTGTTCTATATGGTTCTTTGCAGATACTTAAGGGATTTCAACTGTTGCAAAATACAGCTGTTTGCATGCTTATTGGAGTAATACCTTGCATGCACTAGTTGTATAAAGTGCCAGGACAGTCCCAGAACCCACTCAAAGCATGAAAAATGAAAAGTGATGAGTGATTTGATGCCAAGCATTTTGAAGAATTATATGTATTCACAGAACTGCTTGTTTTTAAGATATGTATCAGAGGTGTTGTTTCATCAGCTAGGTTGGTGAGTCTCATTAATACCCCACAAGTCTTTTATACTCGCACTTAAGGAATGCTTAGTTGGCTACTTTGATTGGCTTGAAAAATAAACTTGCATCAAATTGATTTCAATTAAGGTATATTAATTAGTATGCTATGTTTTATTGATATTTTTATATTGTACCATATCCATGGAGTTTTATTTCTCAATTTATATTTATTATTATATTTTTGTCTATCTTTTTATTTTATTCATTACCTTCGCTAGTCTTTGTTCCAAATGAAAGGAAACATATTAATTAGTACAATAAATAAATCTCTGTTTTTGGCAATGAAATCATTGAGGTTCTGTAATTTGTTTAAGAAGCAAGAAATATTCAGAAATTTATTTAGCTTATGGAATAGATTGCATAGATTACAGTAGTAAAAAAGGAGCACATAATACTGTGGTACGCATATGATGGAAATATGTAGCCAATTTTGTAAGGTATGAGGAATTAAAGAAGTTACATATAAGTTATAGGTTACATTTTGGAATACATTGGTCCATCAGATTGGAACAAGTATTCTATATATCTGTGATGGTGAACCTATGGCACGTGTGCCAGAGGTGGCACACTGGGCCCTCTCGGTGGGCATGCATGGCATCGCCAGCTGCTCTTCTGTGTTGCGTCACGTGCATGTATGCTGGACAGCTGATCTGTGGTGTGCATGCACACTGACCAGCTGCTCCAGCACGCACACTCCAATATCGGCACTCGGTTAACTGTCACTGCTATATATTAATATCTAGGCCATTTATCCAATTAAATGCAATGTATACTGTAATTTATTAGTGCATATGTAGGATGCATATATATGTACAATATGCCATCCTCTATCTGCAAATTAGAATAGTAGTGTCTTAAAGGTATGTGGCATGTGATTGTGTTTGTGCAAGATCTATTATTAAATTAAGACACTGTAAAGAGAAAACCTGAAAAGCAAATTTAAATGTTTATTTTTCTATAAGATGGTAAATGAAGAGATTATCTGCAAATTGATTAATTTTTATTCCTTTTAATGTTTTGTAATAAATGTAAATATTGTCAATTGTAGAAATTATTTGCTGATTTTTGATGGAGTTATTGGAGTATGATTTATAAACAATTCAAATCTAATTTATTAATAATGCAATTGGAATATGTCTTCTGTCTTCGTCTTTATTCATTATTTTACAGAATCTCATTTTCTCTTCTGAAACTAATTTTTTTTTAAATGCAACATTTCTGGTCTAATTGTATTTTTCAAGATTATTTCAATAATGGACATAGCAAAGGTTATCAAAGATAGAGTAAAACAGCAAAATGAAATTCAGGGAGAACAGATAGTTAACCATGCCTATTAATAAAACATTTGATAATAAGATAAATATTACCTTGGCATTAAATAAGCTGTAATGAAATACCCCTTCCCAGTATAAGCCATGTGAGTATTAAAATGTTCAGTGCAGTTCCTCTCTGAAATTCAAGAATATCTACTTTAAAGCTTCATTGGTTTTTGGAAATCAACTTTGATGATGTCACACTTATGTCTCTTTATTCCTTTACAAAAAAGCCTCGCTTGTTTGCTCCATTAGAGCAGGAATGTCAAACTTAATTTCATTGAGGGCCACATCAGGGCTGTGCTTGACCTTGGGAGGCAGGGTGGGTGTGGCCAGTTCAACCTGACTCGTGTCGGGGACCCTGTGGTGGCCCAAATGTTGTGCCAGCAAAAATGGGCTCCTTAGCTCCATTTTTGGCTGCGACGGCTTCCTGCAACCCTCTGCCAGTGAAAATTTTTGCTTGCAGAGGCACCATAGGCCAGTCCTTTGCTGTTTCCAGGACGGCCCTGTGGGACAGATCTAAGCATCCCACGGGCCGGATCCAGTCCCTGGGCCTTGAGTTTGACACCCCTGCATTAGAGTGTAGAAAAAAATCGGAAATGTGACACATGTTGCACTGGACAAAGAAAAAATAAATGAAAACATACCAAAGCATACCAACAGTCAGTGTTTAGATTTGTTGCATGTCTAGTCTCCGGGTTTCTGTTATGTGATCTAGCTGTTGTAGGCTGGGTATAAGTAACTATTTGTAATTCACCACTAAAGGCTAATGGGATGAAGTATCATTGCCCAAGATATTAGGCAAATCATTAAGGCACATGAAATTGGTTTTGTTTTATTTTGGGCAATAGGCCTGTCTTTGCTCACAAAAATAATCATGAATATAATGAAAGAGACTGCAGTTCAAAAAAAAAGCCCTTGAGCTTTAAACAATTCATTAGGCTACTCATAATTCTTCAGTAAGAGGCTATCAAGGCAAAATAATTCTAAATTTATCATTCTAAGGATGTTTAAAGGGTCTTTTTTGTTTCAGTGAAGCTTTAAATCTTTGGTTATAAATCTATAATAAGGACTGTTAAAGTAGCTCAGTTTTTAGACCTTTATGCTATTATTTTCAATATAAGAAGATTAAAAAAAATATTCACTGTAAATAGCAGCCTAGTTTATAATGTTACAAAAATAGATAAAAACGAAAAACACATTTTGTTGAGTTGAGTTTTAGGCCTAGTGATGGGATCAAATCATTTCTAAAATGAAAGTCAAGAATGAAATTTTGACCTCATTAGAACTGGTAAATAAATGTTATAATATTGAAAGTTGATTGCATATAATGCAATGGATTAAGATATTTATAAGATATGTACTTACTACTGCTCTGTGACAAAGTATCTAATATACTTTAAATAGTAAACCAGTCAATTTTTTAAAAAGATCTATAATTTTAATCAAAACTTTGTTTCACTCTTTGAAATTCTGATATTGCTGCTTACAAACATTAAAGTCAATCAAAACTTCAGTAGCTTGTGAAATCAATATTTTTAATATGTCTGTACTGCAGTGCTTCAAATTTTAGGCTAATAGATCACACCCTTATTGATTTATATGGGAAATGTTAGTCTGTGTCTAAAATGTTTTTTTTTAAAGCAGCAGAGATTGTTAGTTTGAAATTTTGAAGGAGATATATAAAAATTGGTTATTGACTAAATTGCTTGGGGTGAATGAACCTTAGGCATATACAATAAACATGAATCACAGAGCTATTATTCAATACTACCTTAGTCCCTTAAACCTGGTATAAGTCAATAACCTATTATAACAATGCAAAATATGATATAAAATATATGAACACATTGGTATACATTTCTCTCCAGTCTAGGGACTATTCATAATATTCATAAATATTGAACTGTTGCTAATAATTTTCTGATTAAATGTAGAGAATTAAATTTTCAAGTGGAGGGAAAGTTAAGCAAAATATCTTGCTTTTTAGAAGTTTATTTAATTGCTTGTAACTGCTTTAATTTTTTGATGGGAGGAAAGATGTGGGAGAGAAGTGAGTTGAAAATGTGGGTATAGAATGAGGGTATAAAAATTGTCCTCAAAGATGGAATAATGGGAGAGTGGTAACATGTAATAGGGTAATGTATAATCTTTGTAATATGGGTCCAGATGTAGAACATCATTCATGGATCCTTTTTATAAAGAAAAAGATGTTTTTTCAATTCTAAGGATATTGATTAAAAATAGATGACTATGACGTCTAGTTTGACTCTCACTTAAATATTAAAACAATTTCAGGCTGATGTTTTTAACTTAAAAATTTAAAAACTGCGGGTAAGTTATTAGAGCAGAATGAAAATATAAGACAAGTAGATACATTAGACAAAGGTCGCATCAGGATGAGGCCTTTTCATTTCATTGGTGGTTTAAATGTAACAATCAATTGCAGTTAATCTCATTTTGTGAATACTAAAGCCACTATTTGTTCATTTCCTGGACTGCTGATGGGTAGCCGTATCAATAAATACTTTCTCAACATTAAAACTCCTCCCTTCAACAGCTTCCTGCAACCTTCTGCCAGTGAAAACGGAGCCCGGGAGGGCCGCCCATGGCAGAGGCACTGCAGGCCGGTCCTTCACTGTTTCCAGGGTGGCCCCGAGGGCCAGATCTAAGCAGCCCCAGGGCTGGATCCAGGCCCTAGGCCTTGAGTTTGACACCCATATTCTATGTTCTAATTCTTATGATTGGGTAGTATTGACTCAAGGAACTCCCTTCAAGATATATCTATTTCTACTGAATTTTAGAAATGCAACAAATAGTTTTGTTTTGATTTTATATTACATTTCATACAATATAACATTTAACCCAAAGAAACATCAGAATGGGAAAAGGTAAAAAATGTTATGCTCATTTAGTCAGATATAAATTCAACTGTATTAAGTGGGTTTTACCACTAAGTCTTAACTAAATATTCATAGGCTTCAATCTTAGCATTATTAAATACTAATGATTAAATTATCTTTGTATCCTGTTAAATTATCTTTATATCCTGTTAAAATGTGTGTGGTTTTTTTGCATAAGGCTCTTTCATGTAAGCTTAAAATACAAAATGAAATCAAGTATTTATATGATCCTAATTTTCTGGCAGCATTTTTTCCAATAGGAAAATGTCACATTTAGGAAAATGTGAAGAAGTATTTAAAATACTGAAAGATTTTAATTCTTAGATAATGTAGTTTCTCTTCACCATGTAGTCTAAGACAGCAATAACCTGATCCTCCTCGTTTACGTGTTTGGTTACGGGTATTTATTTTAAACTGTATAATTGTGTGCCATTGAATCAATGTTTACCTCTCCTGTTATTGGATTGACTACCAATTTCAAGTATTCTAAAATATAAAAGTGATTCTTTTCAGCTTCATTTTCCATTTGTTGTATCAGTATTTCTTCTCATAACATTATAGTAGCAACCGATGGGAGCCCAGACTAACACAATCTCAGAACAATAACTTATTTTCTTTCATCTGTCCTGTTATTAATAGGAATCAATGACGAAGTTTTAGTGCCAGTATGCAGTTTATTTATTTATTTATTTATTTATTAAATTTTTATACCGCCCTTCTCTCAAGAGACTCAGGGCGGTGTACA
>JANHFT010002290.1:155290-179798 GCA_032467955.1 Pseudoxenodon macrops | reverse complement strand
CCCTGACAAGGCCCTCTCTATGTGAGCGCACTGGTCGGTGGGAGGCTATTGGCGGCAGAAGGCGGTCTCGTAAGTAGTTTGTCCTTGCATACTACAAATGGCTGGTATGGAAGTATATAAATTGTGATCCAGCTAGTGTCCATAGTTAGAATTCTACTCAAACAAAGTAGAATCACTCAAGACAAGCAAAATAATAGAGCAAGCTCAGGCAAGGCAAGGTCAAATACGCTGATAATAGATCATACACTTGCTAGAGCTTTTCCTGCCTGGCACTAGTGGAAAGGTCGAGCTGAAATCTGTGTACTGAAAGAAACATTGGTTTAAGAAGTTAGTTTGCTTAACAGCTATTGATTCTAGTGGCACAGGAGAGAGATGTGATCGTACCAGGACACTTTGGCAAAAAATAAGGAGATCACATTATCCCTTTCACTTTCCAAGTTATTGACAAGTTGGATTTTTCTGGTGCTAATTGTTTTGAAGAATTTGGTCTAAAAGCACTCTCCCATTGTGATATCTTGAAATATTCCCTAAATCTCAAAACTGGGAAATCAGATATTCACACATGCAGTCATAAAAGCTGGGATATCTGATTGGTTGATTGATGATGTGCCCTGAAATTGATGTTGACCATTAGCAACCACATACATTTTGTCCATGTTGTTCTGTTCTAACCTGGTCTTTCACGTACAGTCATTATTACTGTAACCTTGCTGCTGGTCATCCTTTTCTGTTTCATCTTTCCTACCGTAGCATTACAGCCTTCTTCAGGTTTTCATATAACGTGTCCAAAGTAGGATAATTTGAGCTTGATCATTTGTACCTTGAAAACTGGGATAATTTGTTCAACGATTTGTTTGTTTGTTTGTTTAGTTGGCTACTGAGAATATTGGTTCCCACAATATTCTCAGGGATCTTCTCACCAAAGTTGAAAAACATCAATACCGTCTTGCATCTTCAAAGTCTTTTTTATTCACTCCATTTTGTATCACAGGAATGACTTGCTGCTTGATCTTTGTTGGTATAAACACATCATGGTATTTGAATATTTTTCCCCAAGGCCTTTATCAAAAGATAGCTTGCAACATGCTTTTTAACTGCTTGTTCCTTTGCTGTTGATGGCTGGTCCTAAAACACAGAACTATCTATCACTTAACAAATCTTCATTATCAGTTCCAACACTATTTGTTGTACCTGTTGTCATTGAATTGGTGTACTGTGTATTTAATTTTAATCCCATTTTTTCATTTGACTTTTATTACTAGACCATGCAAATCCTTCTCATTTTTGGCTATCAGAATAGCACCATCAGTGTAGCACAGATCATTGATATTTCTTTTTCCAGTATTAAAATCAACTCACCTTCTTCCAATAAAAAATTATCTAATATATATTCACTATATAAATTGAGTAAATAAGGGTAGAATACAGGCTTGTTTCACTTCTTTGCCAACCTGGAGCCAGTCTGTTTAGCCTTGTTCTGCCTATACTGTGGCTTCCTGGCCTGTGTGTAGATTGAATGAGGACACAAGATGCTCTGGGTTCCCATTTTTCTAAGGCTATTCCACAGTTTAACCTGATCAACACAATAAAAGGCCTTTCTATAATCAATGAAGCACATACTGCTTTCCTTTTTGCATTATTTGGCTTTCTCAATTATTCAGAGTGCATCAGAAGTAATGTTTTGTGTTCTCTGGTCTTTTCTAAATCCAGCTTAAACATATGGCATCTCTTTTTCTATGTAGGGCTGTAAGCTTCATTGGATGATTCTAAGCATTCTTTTGCTGGCATGTGATGGCATAAAATAAGTGAAGCAGTATTGTAAAAGATACATTCTTTGGCATCAAAAGAACAAGTTTCTTGCCTGGTCCAATCATTTCAGCATCTGGTGCATATGGACAATAACACTACTTTCAGATATTGTATGTTTACTGCAAAAAGGTCTTAGCAAAACCTAGGGGCCTGGCTAATGGCACGTAATTGCCTTAAATAGTAATCATGATGGTGACCTTACTGTACATAATATCCTAAAAAATAGCTTTCATTATTTCCTTTGTAGTGAAATATAGGCAATTGTAAGGTTTAATAAAGACCCAAAGCACAATGTATCTTGAACTGGCTCTTTATTACCACTTAGAGCAGTGATGGCGAACCTATGGCACATGTGAGGTGTTGCTCTATCAGCTCTAGCACGCTTGCGCGCTGGCCAGCTGATTTTTGGCCTTGATTTTCAGCCGTTTTTCACCCTCCAGAGGCCTCAGTAGTTTTCAGGGAAGCCTCCGGAGGATAAAAATGGCCCAACGGGCAAACCGGAAGTCCCATTGGGTCGTTTTTCACCCTCTGGAGGCTACAGGGAAACCTGCTGAACCCTCTGGAGGTTGAAAAACGGCCCAATGGGGGGGCACTCGCTCATGTGCAGTACGGGAGGGGTGGTTTTGTGTGCCAGCAAGCACACGCGTGCGCTGCCATTTTTGGCAGACAAGAAGAAAAAGGTTAGCCATCACTGACTTAGAGATAACTTCTTTTGTAACTTAGATCAAATAATATTTTACTGACCATTTTCTCTCAAGTATTTTCCATTCTACTTTCTTTCTCATATGAAGGTATGATATAAGATCTGGACTGCAAAATCTGGATGTCTGCCAGAAGACAGCAGAGAGTTCAACTTTTTTGTATATCTCTGCTTCTATCTAATTACAATCCAGATCCTAATCTGATATTGCCATTTCCTCCAATGTGTTCCTTTTGTAGTATCCTACTTTGTAGCTTTTCCTTTCCACTTGAGCTGACTACTAGTTCCCCATTTTACATTCTGCATCTGCTCTGAAAAGGTTGTATTGAGTATTTTTAAGGTAGACATTTTACTTTTTATGGTCAAAGTTAGTATTCCATTTTAGCTTTTAAGGTGTCCAGCATGCTTTTAGTGCTGCCTGCTACTATAAAGTACAGATATTGGAATTCATTACCAGCTCCCACTGTCAGCAAAAGCATTAGAAGGGTGAGAGGAAAACACATTAGATACTATCAGATGCTGACACCCATGAATTTCTATTTTTCATAGTTTTGCAGTGATGCTAGAACTCTGAGGATTTTTCTTTTTGTGTGATACCCACAACTAAATTAACCAGTCCTTAACTAACACTCATGTACCACATTAAAAGAGAAGAAACACCTCATGGAAAACATTAGATGGTTGAAATCCATGAGCATAATGGATGAAAGGAAAGTGGAAAGACTTTCAAGAAATAAATTGATAGGACAGGAAAAAGTCATAAGGACAAAAGTGATAATTGTGACACACACACCCCCCAAAGACTCTCCAGGGTTAATGTTATAGCAGAGATATAGCTGTACAGGTGACAACCTATTAGCAGATTACTAATGTAGTTAGTGTCCATCTAACAAAACCTGCCTTGCCAACAGTGGTTTAGCATAACTAAACATAGAATGAGGAGAGTCTTGGCTTGAGATTGTAGGAAGGGAGACGTCAAAATAATAAGAAATATATTTCTTTTTTTCCCAATTTTCATATTAGCAATATTTACTTGAATGCAAATTTTCTTTATATTCTTATACGATCCAGTTATACCATCATAATAGATTATTTACCTCAATAATGCCTCTAATTTCCTAAAATCTCTCAATAAAACTACATAGATGGATGATGCAGTCCATCTAAAATCTGTAAGACTTAGTTGTACATGTGCTTAAAATAACATCACTAAAAGTATACATATTGAGGAGTGTCATGTGATTGTTTTTGTGATATTTATTTTCTTGTATAATGGGAAGAAATTGATTCCAAATGTGTTGTCTTGACCTCCTACTCCATACATGTTAGTGCCTAACCTTAAATGATGTTTCTCCAGTCTCGGCTGTATTTACAGTAATTATATGCATAATGTAGCATATTATTGTCTGGATTTCCTGTTTAATCAGTACAGAGCTTTTTACAAGTGCAGCTGAAAAGGGCAAACAAAATTAAAGCTTTATATACCAAAACAAGTTTGATTTGCTAAGCTCCCAGCATTCCAAAGTACACAAATTTGTTCCACTAAGTTTTCCGATGGCTTGCAGATGGGCAATGATTAATCAGAGAGCTAACTGAAGTAGTTTGCAATTAAACTGGAAAGCTCTGAAGCATGCTAATTGAATCAGAAAATTAGAGGCACTGAACAGTAATTGGCTATTTCTCATGCAGCAGGTGCCAGGCCACTCATCTGTGGAACAAGGTATTTAAGGCACATTAGCACTAGTAAAAATACTTCTTGATATGGAACAGCTAGATTTTCTGCTCATTTTCACCATGGATGCCAAAACATACAGCTGGGGTGTCTAGTGTTTCAATTCATGTTAGATTTTGTAGCGTAAGCACATATAAAGCTTCTGTCATGCAACCTGTACAGAAACCATGAGCATTTTATAAGTGACTCTAATGTACAGATACAAAATAAGATATCTTTATTGGGCCAGATTCTATTAGTAATCAAAGAACAGTACAGAAATTATACAGAATCTTTACTGAACATTGTTGCAACACAGGTTGACCTAGTAAAAAAGTACAATTATTGGAATGGCCTAGTTGGAAAAGCAAGTACCTATACACACCTTGAAATGACATCAAGCTACAATATTATTTTTCAGATCTAAAATTGGGTAGTGATTATAGGATATATATGCTTTACTCTATAGAACTAAATTACGTCTCATAGTATGTCGGTAATGTTATATCCAGTTTTTTTCTAGTACAATGCAACTTCTGGCAGGATCTGTATGCATGCAGTATGCATGTATATACACACGTATCACAACTTCAGTGCAATGTTAAAGATCCAGAAGAAATATAATTTACTCTTCCATCTATAGATCAATCTGTACTATTATGTTTGTTGTTTATTTAGTTACAGAGATTTAAAAACACTCAACTCCAAATTATTCTGGGTATTCTTCATAATAAAAATCAGAATAGAAAAGATTGATTCAAACATAATTTATGCTCATTTCTTTAACATAAACTGACTTCTATTTTAAAATGGCTGTCTATTAAATACACTGTATTATGTGCACTGATGTCTAGGACAAGGGCCAGTGAATGCCAGAAGTATGTAGAAATAGGATGAAGATTACAGTAATGTAGACATAAAGTATGTATTACTATACAGACTCACTGTGAAATCTACCTGAACTTTATGAAATATCACATTATATAAGTTATTTTGAAGGCCTTAGCTTCGGACTTTGAAATTTAACTCAGTTTGCATATATGTCCAAAAATCTTCCCTTGAAATCAGCATGACCTTCCTTTTCAAATGCCAATCCTGTACATGTATAGCCAGAAGTAAGCTTCAAGATGTTCACTGGAATTTATTCCCTTGTACCTATTTAGGAATGTAACCTTATCATAATTGTAATAATACATTTCATTTTATCTGATCTTAGTGTTAGCCTTTTGAACTGAAGTTTCCATATGTGTGTCCATGTGCTAAATGAATATGATAGTTCGGAATCTAAAGTGTACTGTATCCAACAAAAGCTTGTGCCATATGAAATTTCATAATCTTGATTATCTGGAGTTTTTGCTGCAATAGCCTAAAGATAGTCCCCTTCTTGAAAAAGCTTATAAACTTTCTCATGCATGTTCTGATCCAGTGAAAGTGAATCCTTCCTGTTTTGTAGATGCACCTCTTCTCTGGATTATCAGCACTATTGTGTTAGTAGTTATGTAGACTGTAGAGTGTGGTATCACTCTTTGAGGACCCAGATTGTTGACGGCAATATGCTGGCTCTATAAACCACTTACAGAGTGCTATAAAGCACTGTGAAGCGGTATATAAGTCTAAGTGTTATTGATTTGCTATCACTGTAAGATTGAAATCCTTTTCCTTCTTCATATAAAAAGTAAGTCAGTATTGGTAAAGTTATTTTCCATGGAAATGGTGTAATGCATGGGAAGCAAACAGCTCCAGAAGAATGGATCTAGTATTCAATATGTTTAGTTGTATATTCTATTATTGCACAGAAGTGCTAAATATTTGCAAAAAATGTAGAAGAAAAAGTCATTCTGAATTTTTTTTAAAATAGTGAAGGTATAGATTACTAAAGCATGTATTGCGAAGTTATTAAGCAATAAGATCAATTTTACTGTAGTTCAGGATAATTCTGAAATACTGAGTGGCATGGGGAGAATTAGTCGAAAATGTTAGCTATAAAAATCATACTGCTGTGAGTTTTGGAGTTGCTAAATATAATTCATATGATGTCTCAGCATGAGTTTATGTCTTCTAATTAGTACAACCATTTTATGGAAAGCACATGCTATGAAAGTTTATCATGTCAGCAAAGACCAAAGGGCATATAGTAGTTGATAGAATAAGAGGTCTGTTTTGAAGAAACATAGACTTGTAACCTAAGTAGTAAGTAATCAGGATAGAATGAAATAGAAATATGTGTAATTGTGAAGGTATTTATAAGTTATATCCATTATGTATTGAATATGGATAGTTTTCAGGGGGTTCCCCGCCCCACAATTAATTAGATATAAGTGAAGCACTCTTCTTTAAAAGTGAATTACAACATTAAAAGCTCTAAAAGCTTCTATTCTGGTTTTTGTAAAGTAGAATATTATGATATTCAAATGCTAATCATATCACTTAGCAGATGACTGGAAAGCAGGATATTTCAAATAGAGACATAAATTATAAATTGTAAACAGTGCACAGGGGATAGTTTATACCTCTGCCTCATTTATAGGGAACTTTCTCCAAAGTAAATTATGTGACTTTGTTAAGTTTTTAAACTTCTTTAAAATGTTTTATTAAGATCTTTTGACAATTGTCTACAAAAATTTGCAAAATACGTAGTTGAATAAAAACTTCAGCAGCAACTTAGGAGGACATTCACATTTTCCCAAGTTATACTGTTTAGTTATCTTGTAGTAAAGGCACTTCTCTAATATTTCTCCCCTAATGTATAAATACATTGGTTTTGCCTTTTAAAACCTAAAAAAAAAAGAGAAGAAAACAAAACGGCTCAAACATTTACATGATCAATGATTCTTGCTTGAGGGATAAAGTTTGCTCTTCCATGGACAAGTGAGAACATATTGATCATTTTATTCTATTTGCTATTTCTAAATTCAATATACCTCTCGAGTCGATAAACGAGATCGAGAGCATATTCTTTTTTGTGTGTGCCTGCTTGTAGCTTGTTCTCAAGATTCAAGATACATTTTTGATTAATCACAAATGCTCTGAGGTCATGGAGAGCAAATGTGTTTGTGGAGTGTCAGCTGATGCTGTCAGATAAATGTCTTAAGCTTAGCCAGGGTTCATGCCCCAGCTTTAGGCTGTGCCAAATGTCTCCCCTTGTTGAGGAAGATAACAGCTACACTGGAGGCGACTGAGCTGTTTGTTCACTGAAAGGACTGACCTTGCCATATGGGGCTACATTCAGGTGAAAGAAATAGTGTATATGATTTAATTGAAACTTTTAAGACAAACTTTAGCCACCATAATTAAATTAATTCTTAATGCAGATGGATTCATTATTTCCCATTATTAATATTAACTCACTATTTTAACTTCATTTTGAAGTTTCAATATTTTAACATCTGTTTTATAAACTCACTTTTCTTCCCCCCTATATCAATGTTGTTTTAATATTGTCATTATGGTGAAAACATACACAGAGTATTTAAGGGATATTGGAGAATATTTTTATTATTTTCGTGATCAGAGATTAGTGAAATCTTGCTTCAAACATGAATGAACTCTCAATAGTGTATCCCTCACTTTTTCTAACTTTTGAAGACCTGCTTAATGAGTTTTGCCTCATCTATGACAATTTATTTTCTATTCCTAGACAGGACATAAATAAGAAATAGGAAGGCCCAGTTTGTCTGTTAACTCCTGGAGAACTTTTGTATCAAGACTGTCTGCTTTGTAATGCTACAGGCAAATTTCTGTATCATATGGTGATGCATAAATAAGTGAAAGCTCATTGGGCTACTTGAGGACTTTGATGTAAAAACACTTAACATCAGTGGCTTCATCTTACTATGTTTTGTTCTCTGTTTCAAATACAATGATCTACTTTTTTGTCTCTTAAAATGCTCAAATTGTCATGGGTAAATACTATTTAAATATTTTATGCCGGAGAGGAAAGCCTTTGAAGAAACTGTTGTATATTCTCTATCCCCAAACCAACCTCTTAGTGAGATGAATCTTTCTTGAACAATCATTTTAAAAACTGTTTTTAAAAGCTTCATCAATTGTTCAAGACCTGCATAGTTATATAACTGTATATAACTGTGAAATATAAAATGTTCTACCACAGATCATGTATTTACAGGTATTTTGATTCTTTAGCATTTTGTCCACATAATGCCAATGCATAGGGAAAACATAATTTGGTATCATAAGAAAGTCCGTCCCAAAGGTGTTTTTTTCAAGAGGCAACTGGACTTCCTGGTTTTTTTTCCAGTCAACATCTAAATCAAACTAATTGCAAATATTTTACACCTTAAATTAATTTGAATTGGCTCTCTAGTAGTTTTTACTGCAAGATACATTTTTACCTTACAAAAAGTACAATATAGTACATCTGCATTGAGACTTTTCTACAATGTGTGGTGGTTTTCCTGTTTTGAAGTTTCATAATGTCTAGTCTGCTTAGAAGTAGGATGAGGTATGGATGTTTGAATTAGTAACTTGAGCAATTCTAACTGTTAATACAAGAAGACCCCAAAAGACTGAAAAACAAGTATATGCTACAAGCTGGAATTATGCAAATTCCTGAAGCAGGAATTTATTATTTTTCAAGTTATATTTTTAGAACATATGATCATGGACCTGTTCTTTGCTGCATCTTTTAATCCTTACTAAAATGAGAAATATTATCTAACTGGCACCTCTCTCCATCAGGATCATTCTGTCCAATACATGCAACCATATATTTCATCTTCAACAACAGTCTTGTGGTGTTAATGTTGCTCATAATCATGCATGACTTCTGCTTGTTTTATTATTTTTTCCCCTAGGCCAGCTGCCAACTGCAGTTGACCCTGCTGCCTTTTTCAGCTCCAGTACATCTTATAAAATAAAGTAGTGTTGTCGTGCTGGAAACATATTTGAGGCAATAATTATGACCATAGCTCACCAATCTCTAAGGGAGATTCTGTGCAGGATAAATAATACCTTTTTAGTCTGATTGAGTGGTGATACCCCAAATATTTCATAAGGGTCAATTCTTTATATCCCTCATGTAATGTTATTTTGTCATTATAATCACATTCAAATGATCTCTTGATATGATTATTCCAAAATTGGATATCTCAATGTTCAAATTACAACATATATCTATACAGTTACATTATGATATTTTTCTCATTCAGTCTTGCTTTTGTTTTCCTTAGTTTTGCTGTACATTATACATTTCACAGACAAAAAGCAGGATAAACTAGTGATATTACAACTGAAGAATGATTCTTAAATTGAAATAGAGAGTAATACTTATCAGCAATATAGTAAACTTGGAGAGAAGTAATAAAATATTGGTGTTTACAAATATAATTTTCAAGAATATGGGAAGGTAAAAATAGAATTTTTCACTTAAATATCCATCAAAATAAGTTACAAGAGACAGCTGGTTGACTCAGCAGAAGCACAAAGGAACTATATGAGCTTTTCACCTGAGACTTTAGTTCACACACAGCAATTTTTCTGTGAAACAAGAAAAGAAAAACATTTCTTTACTCAAAAAGCAAGAACAAAAATAAAAAGACAAATTTATATAACAAGTGAATTTAATGTATTTAATGCATATTATAGACCTATTTCTTTCTAAAGTGAATTAAAAATAATAAATTAATTCTAATTATTAGGTCTTGAGGTGCTTAAAAGTATTAAAAAGGCCTAGTGTCAACTATTGAATAACCTAAAACCACCAACATATCAGAGAGAAAGTCTTTAGATTATTTCAACAACCATGATATTTCTTTTGTCACTGAAACACTATTGTATTATTATTTAAAACCCCTTAAGTAGCTAATTGGTTGAAATAAATATAATTATGTTCTTGTAATTATGAATCATAGTAATTTATTTATGAGTGAACAATTAAAAAACAAACATAATACCGTAGAAAGGTAAAACCTTTATTTTTGTACTTTTTCTTCCTTTCTATTAAAGCTGAAGAAGAATTGTCATAATTTAACAATAAAATACTACATTTGGTGCTCCTGGGATGTCAAACCTGCTAAGGAAAGCTAGCAAAATGTTAACGTGTTAGCATCCCATAGTGTGACTTTGTACCCAGATTTTGCTTGAACAAGTACAGAATAGCCTGCTTTTCTATTTAACTTTCCATTAAATTCAATAATGCAAGTAATCCTATTTTGTTTTTTGTTTTTTTGTTTTATTTTTCCAAAACACATAAGATCAAACAGTTCATTTACCTTAAGTCTTTTATTCTGAGATAAGGCAACAGGACCTAATTTAGACTGAGATCGCAGATTAGGGAGTTTTGTCTCCTGCTATGGTCCAGCCCAAATCCAATCCCTCATTCAATTATATTTTCAAAAAGAATCCACTGATTTCTCAGACTGACCATTTAAAATTGCAGGTGCCAGCAGTTTGATCGAGCCTTCAACTATGCCAGAAAGTGGACTGAAGTCATTAGGATTCTGATCCAGAGTGACTTTCTTAGGTTAACATTAGAGTTAAAATGCTTGTCTATTACTCATAGCTTAAAAATGGTCTACGGATAAATTTTACTTTGTTATAATTATTTAAACCTAGACAGCTATCTAGAACAGTTTTTCAATGATAGATTAAAACGAAGTTCGTTAGTGTGCCCTTGAAGCTACCTTTTAAATAGCCTTTGGATCAGAGACTAATGCAGATGAAAGCAAAAAGAGTGGGGAGGAAGGAGATTCCAAGGTGTGATTGATTTTGACAATGAAGCCAGCTTTGATCCAATTCTAAACAGGGATATAGGATTCCTTCCTATCACATACACAGATACACAAACTCATTATGCCACAGGGTAAAATAGAGATTATTGAAACAATGGTTGAAATAAGAGGGTAGTTTAATATTTTTACTGTAAAAGCCATGAACTATGAGATTCAAGCCAATTCCAGCTGGCATTTTAGAAAGGAAGTGCAAGGATATTTTTTTTTCATACTCTTAGTTTACATATAGCCAAAATCACATCACTAATTAACAAGTAAGGATGTCTTCATACTTGGATAAATTCAGATACAATAATGTATGCATGTCGTACATGTCAGGTTTTTCTCGCTTGCTTTCTGTCATTATCTTTTCAGATGAGGAGGGATGACAGGAGCAAGAAGGTAAATGAGATATATGACAAAAGGGTGAAATAGGTAGAAGAAGGAATCAGGATAAATACAGCAAAGAATTATAAACGGATAGGAGGAGGTGGAAGAAGAAGTGACATCTGAAAATAGATAGAGAAAAAACAACAGAAGAGAGACCAGGTATGAGCCATGTAGGATGCAACAGAAGATCTAGAGAAGCAGGGGAGCGGGATATGGCAAGGTGAACAAATAAAGGAGGGAATGAAATAAAATCAAAGTACAGTGTAAGAAAAATAGCCAGAAATCCAATAACGGAAAAAGAGCAGCAAGGTTTTTATTAATGAATTCAAACGGTATTCTTGTGAATGTTTTTTTTAAACCCAAAATTCATCTTCAAACATATCAATAATCTCTGAATGTTAAGAATTTCCCTACATAATATTAAGGATCAGATTGCCTTGCTGATATGATCCGTTTAATCATATTATATTATATAATGTAAGGGATTAGAATAGAAATCATCTAACCAAACTGCTCAGTGCAGAATTATTACTGACCAACTACTTCTGCATACTGTATATTTTTGAGATATGCCAAAACAGCAGTGTTCTTTCTATGTAGCTTGAATAATTAGCTGTCCACTGAAGATAATAGACAGCACAAAGATAAGCTTTGTTTATGCTACAGGATAAGAAAACTTTCAAAAGCAAAACCTTTTAGACATGTGGAATCCATAAAGAGCACTCAGTTTAGTGTTATTATTTTGTCCTGCATAAGTGTCACACAACATATATAAGGCCTAGTTTACTGGACAGCCTAAAAGATTTAGGCTTGAAAAAGATAATTAAACTTTGATTTTAAATGTTGAACTTATTTAAGTGCAATTATACAAATTATGAAATAGTTATGCTGATTTGTTGGCATTTTTATTAATAATAAAATAGCAAATTCAGTGTAATATTTAAGGCACCAGGTTAGAAAGCAGATTATATGTTCTGGTCCTGCCTTAATCACATAGGTGACTTTCAGCCAGTCACTCTCAGGGATGGAGCCACTGCTTGTCATTGTTCTTGGGACTTACCCCTTTTTGAATGTATATTACAAAACTCAGCCTTTGTTACTGTTGTTTACTTTGCCACTTAGAAAATACTTAAATGATAATCCGTCATCCCCCTATTGATATATGGCAGTGGAATAAAAATAAGTTATAATTATGGTAGGGTTTTTTTTAGAGCAAGGCTGAGCAACCTTTTGATGAATGGAAAGCAGATGAACTGTATTGGTGCTATGTGTAATCCTTTGACATATAAGTAGGGAATTTTTAAGATTCTGAAGGACTTGTTGAGACAATATTTATAATTGATTTGATTTCTGTAGCAACTCATCTCAACAAGTGACTCTGTATTCAATGACAGTGTTATATTTTATTTATTTATCCATCCATCGACGTAAATAGCAATACATGGAGAAACTCAGACCACTGACACAGCTCGTGAGATTTTATTGATCAGATTTACTGCCTTGAATATAAAGAATATATAATTCTGATTTTGTTTTCAAACATTGAACCATAATTTAGATGTGGCATCGCCTGTGTATCATCTTTATAAATGAATAAGTCAAGCCAGTAAACATATGCAAAACATCTCCCTCCAAATGGGATAAAATAAATAAATAAATAACAAATAAAATAGTTGTCCCATTGCTTTGCCCTAAAACAGGGGTGTCAAACTCGTGTTGTCACGATGGCATCATGTGACGTATTGTGACTTTGTCTTCCTTCACTAAACTGGGCATGGGTGTGGCCAATGCATGATGCATCTGGGCCACGGGCCGCAAACAATACGTTTGCAGATGATAATCTTTCTCTCTCTCACACACAAATATGAACTTATACATATAACCATTTGTAGTGGATTGTTACTAATAGAGGATTGTAACGTACTAAGTGACCATCTATATCCTGTAGTAAAAATGCAGTAAACATGCTGTTTCTTATTGGCTATTATCTAGTTGGTGGACACGATTGAATTGATTCATAAAACTCATAAATCAAACAGTTTGCAACAAATGTTTGCAGATTTTGTATCATCCATATAAATAATTGAGGAGGAGAGGACTCAATTGCATACATAGAATTCCTGATTCAATACTTATCAATTCCCATATAAGGCTGAAAAAAGTCTGAAGAATCACTCTCAGTCAAAACTTAATACAGAGGTAAATGAACTACTGGTATAATTTAGTGTAAGGTAGATTCCTATGTTCTTACAGCTTCAATATTTATAATAAATAGAATCAAGAATATAATATAAACAATCATAAACCAATCAAATGCTTATATAATAATTCAAGAACAGCAGTAGAAAGACCAAAACAATAAAAGCTTCATATATTATTAATATAAATTTTCAAAAGTATTTTATTATAGGGAATAACATTTAATGTGTTCCACCATATAATGAGCTTATTTGTGGAAGAATAGCATTGGTCTATGACACCCAAAAGCAATAATAGCATCTTTAAGTTTATCTTTATGGCTTAATTTCTGATTAATTACTCTAAGTCTTACTTCAGATATTATGTTGAGACTTTAATAGAAACTCTGATGGCCTTTCCCTTTCTAAATGTATGTGGTGGAACACATAAGCAAGAATCTTTCTTCTCTGAAGGTTACAGTTTAATCCAGTACTTTTTAAAAAAAAAATCTTAGGCTCTGAAAACATTTCCAATATGATATCCAATAATTTATAGCTATTAGAAACATTTTATCCTACCTCAGCTTAATTTTTATTTCCCAAGTCAATTCTTTCAACTGAAATCCTTTCGGAATGGCAGAAAAACTTAGAAAGGCTAAAAATCTACAGAAACGTAATATATGTGTATATATATTTAAAAGAAAAGTATTTTTATGATGCAAAATATATTATATAAGTGTAGATTTCCATTGAACTTGATGTATGAGTCAAATTATTTTCAGAACCCATTATGAAGCTGCTTTCTCTAGATGTGGAAAAGGTGGGAAAGCAGGTTATGTCCCTGTATTCTTTGTTTTGATGGATTAAATCGCTCATTGTTTTTTTAATGCAAACGTTGGAAACAGTTTAAGAAACGGAAGATCAGTTGTTTATATAGGGGGGAAAGTTTCATGAACCATTTGGTCAATTGAGGTGACCTAATCATAGCCATGCTTCAAAATATGAATTTCCGCTCATAAGTAATGCCTTCAATACCACTGTTGTTAAACAGTTCAACTGTAAGTGGACAGTGACATTAATCAAAAGGTTGACTGCCAGTGTACCTTGGATCAATTTGGAAACACAAAAAATACAACAATCTGGGAATCTGATACGTAAATCATTAATAGTGTCAATACAAATTGTCAGAACTTATTAAAATGTACATTAATACTTACTAAAATGTACATCAATAATTTTCTTTGACTCAATGTTAACTCCTGATGAACACCTGCTTTTTCTTGACAAAGTTTTTCAGAACTAATTTGCTATTGTCTCTTTCCTAGTGCTGAGAGAGAGTTACTGGGACTGCCCACTCAGCTGGTTTTAGGCCTAAAACTTGACTAGAACTCATGGACTCCAGTTTTTTTCCTCTGATGCCTTAACCACCATATTCAAGAGTATTCAGTTAGAATCCACCCAGCATTCTGTCTCTGATCTGTGTCAGTTTCATGAATATTCACTAATAAGTCCATTCTGATCCATTTCTCTGTCAATTTAAATTTAAACAAAATAGTCTGTATGAAACTACTGTACTTTTTCTTACAATATATGTCTAAATCTAATAACATTCATATATGCATTTTACTACATTGCTAACTGAAATATTGATCATAACATATGAAAATATAAAATCAGCATCACAATTCCAGAACAATTCCATAATAGGAAAGAATAGTTTTACATTTATCATTAGATTTAATTTCTCATAATTAAAGCTGTTGACTTTTAAGTGGTGTGCTGTGGTTTATACTACAAAGGGCTAGGATCAGGACCAAGAAACTAACAATAAAGCAATTTAATTCAGTGTATACAGTATTTTATTACATTTTTGGAACTTTACAGGTTGTAAAATGCCCATTATAGACAGCAAATTATTTTTAATCATGTCAATTACATTAAAAAAAAGTAGCAACTGCAGTGTAACAGATTTTCTTATTTCTTGCCCTATTCCCATTGACTTTGGAGAGTTGAAGACTCTAGAGTGGGGGTGTCAAACTGGCAGCCCACTGGCAGGATGCATCACATGCAGGCCACATCCACCCCAGCTCTGCGAAGGGAAAAAAATGTCACAATATGTCATGTGACAGCAACGTGATGTGCCGTGTTTGACACCCGTGCCCTAGAGCCTAGAGCATTTGCAAGGGAATAATTGTAAGTCGCCATCTACAAACAACATTCATTCATTAATGCATACATACATAATTTTTTCTTCTTAGTTTTGTTGTTTCATTTTAATAACAATAGCTGTGAACTTTTAATAATAAACTAATATTCCAAATAACCAGCCAAAAAAGGCTAAGTCATGCTTTTTTTGAATTTTTATTTTCTTCTGGAGACCACCTGGAGAAATCCCTGCCGTTTTCTTTACAAAGTTTTTTCAGAAGTGGTTTGCCATTGCCTCCTTTCTAGGGCTGAGAGAAATTGAGTTGTCTAAGGTCACCCAGCTGGCTTTGTGCCAAAGGCGGGATTAGAATTTAGTGTCTTCTAGCTTGATGCCTTAACCAGTAAATTAACAGGTTCAAAGTAATCACTTTCCAAGTAAATTGGAAATGCCGATAATAATTGATAGTTATCAAGGTTACATATAGTTTACATATTCTTTAAAGATACCCATTCAGGTATCTTGTGTAATCTTCTGACAGGACTGTATCTTCATTTTGATTTGTAAGATATTACCTATTTGGAATAAGATAAAGACCTATTGTTACCCTCAGTCCTATTTTGAGGTAAATATTCTCACAGTCCTTTGTGGCTGCCATTTTTATCAGGCGTTCAGAACACTCTCACTTTGCTGATCAGCCTTTTTCGAACATATCAATGTTTCACTTGTATGATTTCTGGTGAGACAAGCTTAGACTTGGCTGCTTTTCTTTCAGCAACAGAGAAAAGAAATGTCTCTGGTGCCTAGTCTGTAAAGAAAGTTCATTCATGTGTAAATTATCAGTTGGCCTTTATTTGCTTGGCCTGTGGAGAGTACACATGCAGATAAAAGATGTGGTGGGTCAGGGTTTAGTACGTGCAGTTTTCTCCAGTTGTCAGAGATTATCAGACAGAGTGGGATGTTTTATTGCCATTAATTTGCAGTTTACAGAGTTAAATAAAACTTAGCAAGTAGAATGCTTTTAAAACATATGAACATAATAATCCACATCATGGTGCTTCTCTAAATATATATGCTATCAATAATGTCCTTTCTTATGAGCAAAATTTATAAAAATTATACACATCAGTTTGATCCTTGTTGCTAAATTGGAATATTATATTTTTTCATTCATAAGCTATAATATGAAATCATCTTTGCATCCTTATCAATAATAAGCAAATAGCTCATATATCAGTTTTCATGGCAATATTTTTAAAGAGTTCTTTGTGCACGGTTATCAGTTGAATTGTTGAAATGTTGAGCTGATTTAAATATGCAGAGCTGTTTTTCTATCAGTTAAGGTATTTATTTTATAATAACCTTTTTGGCGATAGTTGTACAGACATAAGAGCTAGGTGGCAGCTGCAATCTATACAGAAGCAGTAGAAAAGGTTGTTTGATCTGTAAGATCTTTGGTCTAAGTAATAGATTTGGTTGCCTTTTATTGAAACATAATCAAGAATCATTAAAGCCTATTAGCAGCTGTGTTGTAAGTACATGTTATAACACAATTTTCATAGTCTCAGTTATCCTTCACTAAAGTAAAGTTATTAAGCTACAACTGTCTCTTAGTTACAGAAGGTTGATCATAAATGAGATAGGATGCTAAGCCAGTGAAATGGAAATTTCAACTCCCTATAGGATTTGATCCATCAGGTCAGCCTCAGTTTAGACTTTTGGGACCACTTCTGCCATTGAGATGCTGATACCCAGGGTCATAGCTGAAAAGAATATTATTAACAGATCTGCATATATTTATAACATAAGCATAAAACTTTTTTTCTTACCCAGACAATACAATTAGATCTATACACAGTGTTCCTTTTGCTTCTCCTAACATGTTTGTTCTTATTCTTACCAGTAATAGAATGACTATTACTAATATGCAAATACATAGGTACTTTTTGGCTTACTTTAAAAAAAAAAAACCTTATGTCTTGAATTTATATTAGCTTGACAGTTTTAAATGTGTTTTATTCCCTTGACATTTTATTGGGTTATTTTAGGAATCTAAGCTGTTTCTTTTGGGAAAATCACAAAATACTTAATGCATCGATAAATTTCTGTTTTTCCTCTTTATTAATGTTGTCACAAAATAGCCAAGTGAAGGCAAAAAAAGTGCACATATAAGAGGTGAACAAGGGAAAGCCTGCACAGCGTGCCCTCTGGAATTATCTTCCACTGGGACCTGGAAGGAAGATGCAGGTGGGACTGTTTTAATAATACCCAATATTCAGAAGAATGATAACAGCTTCCCAGATAGCAAATTGTTTCAAGCAGGATCTTTTTGCAGAGGAATGTTTATTTTAGCACATATATATATATAAAAGAAGAGATTCCCTGCAACCTCTCCAAGTGGAAGGGTTTTTGTTTATTTGAAAAATGCAGGCAGGTCTCCAAGAGAAAAGAGAAGGAAAATCTGACTATTGTGAGTAAGAAATGGTGTTTTGAAACATCTGGGAAAAGATTACATTCTACAAGAAATTACAAAAAGTCTATGGGAAAGAGAAAGAGATTGCAGCTTTATATATCAAGTAATCCTGGGAAACTGGTATAAGTTTAACTAAAAATGTTGCATTCAGTTAACTTTATTTTGGCTGTGGATGTGTTTTTAGCCAAATTTATTTTTTGCAGACTTTGAAAGCTAAACAATTGTATCTTGTTATGCAACGTGGAATCTCTGCATTTTCATTTCTCCTATCTTTCACTGGACAAAATAGAACATCATAGGACAAAACCCTTTTCAACAAAGGTACTTGAAATAGGCTAACTTACAAAATGCATACAAAATCTGGGACCCATGACTCCCATGCAGTTGAAATTTAGCAAATTTTATAAAATATTTTATGAATAAAAATTGTGATAAAGTATTTTATGACATAATTCAAAATGTCGTAAAACATTTCCTGTTGTTAGCTGCTGATGTTTGAATGTGCTCTACAGATCACCATGAGCTACTTTCAAGGTAGATGTCTCTCTAAATATCTCCCTGAATTTTAAAGATTTTTTTCCAGTGAAGGCAGTATGTTACAAGCTCTAATATTGTCTGAAGGCATTAAGAAATTTGGTAAGGAAATATCTCTGATAAAAAAGCCAAATGGACCATGGGCTGTTTAGTTTTTAATAAAGCTTTATGTTATTTCTGTTTTATCAGATAGGTCTCTTCTCACAAAACGGGAAGGATGGACTGATTTATTAGCCAAGTGCCTCAATGTTACAGGAGTGGGAAGTGGCTATGGCATTTATTTTTTCTTCTTTTTTTACCTTTACTTGCCAATAATCCATGCAGTTTGTAGAGGCCTCATCTCTCTCACACTGGGAACTTACTAAGAACAATGCCAGATGAGGCATCCTCTTGAAAAATCATGGTGACAAGAATTACTACCAAATCATTATACCAAGATGAAGGGTTTCTGGCAGAAGAGGTTTCATACTATGGTGGAGAAAATAAATGGAAGCTTTGCCCCTTTTCCTCCTTGTCTTTTAGATATGACCAGCTCGTCTTGCCTAATACTATCAGAACCTAATTGACCCTCTCTGCTTCCAGACCAAGCACCCTGCAATCCTATCTAAATCAAAGAATAGAATCATCACTCACCAGCTCACAGTACAGCCCTAATAGGGGAATTAAAACATAAATAACAAGGCAAGAAAACTCAAGATTCCATCCACAAACAGGAATATTCTCTTGATTACCTTTTATAATATCAGAGTTTTCTCTATCTTTCAGCACAGCAATTCCCTCAAAACTGAATGAGTCAAACTTGGCAGGAATAGGAGTGGCTCATAAAAGAAATAAGGAATTTGAAAATGGGTTAGATTCAGCCAGTGGTGGGATTCAGCCAGTTCGCACCACTTCGGGAGAACCGGTTGTTAACTTTCTGAGCAGTTTGGCAAACTGGTTGTTGGAAGAAATCATTAGGGCACAGAACCAGTTTATAAATTGCTTGAATCCCACCACTGGTTAATAGTGATATAGATATTTATTTTCAGTCAAAATGGCTTGGACTCCAAGAATCTACTGAATTTACTGAAGTACCATTGGATATTAATGGAATTTGCTATTATCCATCTCAACGTGTGTTGGGAAGATGTTTACAAAAAATGTTACTACAACAACAACTTGCTTATTGTTAGTTTAAATCATTCATGAACAAGGATAACATAAAGTAATGCTTGAGTTTGTGCCATGCAAACAGAGTCAGATTTAAATAGCTTCTTGGACTTCTGGCTAAGATTAAGAGAGCAGACAAATTTAGAATGAGCCACACAACCCTCCTCTGAGGACATTGTTTCATCTTGAATTAGGTCAATTAACATTAATATTCCCGACTTCATACATTTTCATGCACCCTTTTAGTACAGGATATGAAACCCTGAAACTAGCACAGCTGGTGAGATTGCAGACACTGCAATTATCAATGAGAAATCACAATACCATCATCTGTTTCATGTAAACATCTGCTACTTACTGTTCTAAACAGAGGTAGCTCAATCTTTGGGACCAGACTTTGCCAGTGCAATAGCATATGTGCATGGCAGCATAAGTACCATACTAAACAAACACCCATTTCCTTTATAAACTAGTTTTACTGATTTATTTTGGCATGTAATGAAGATACCTGTAAAATCTGATGAGTTCTTCCCTTCTGCGAAGACTTGTTAAAGAGGCAAGGAACTAGCATTCCTTGAAATGATACTGAATCGCAATTCCCAACAATCTCATTGTCACAATCACAATTCCCAACGACCTTCCTCACTGTCAGTGGGGAAGAATGTTGGGATTTGAGAAGCAGATTATCTGGTTTATTGAAATGCAAATAAAAATTATGGAGTAAGTAAAAAGGAAATAGGGCTTATCATTTATTGATCTTATTTATTTGATGTGCTACTTTTCTGTAGAAAATGAGCGTTCAAGTAAACTTAAAGGTGAAACAAAACACTCAGAGTACCAAAAAAAAAAGCCAAGTAAATTAAAACATGAATAATAAAATAATTGGCCATCAAATAGTCATGAGAAATAAGAGCTCCATTACAATCTGCCTTGGCTCTTCTGCATTTGGAGCGCTCTTCATTTCTCAGCACCAGCCATGAAAATTACAATGCAGAAGCTGGAATCATTTCAGAGAAGTATCAAGATGATAAGGGGTTTGGAATCCAAGCTTTGGGAAGGGATAAAGGTGCTGAACATATAGCTTGCAAAAGAAAAGATGAAGGGGAGTTATGATAACAGTGTCTCAACATCTAAAAGCTTGTCAGCTGCAACTCTTATTTTCTATTCAAGCCAAGGCAGAACAAGCAGCAACAAGTTGAAATAATAATAATAATAATAATAAAAGGCTGAGTATTGGGAGGACTTTCCTGGTGGAAGAACTATTAAGTGCTGGAAGAAGCTGCCTAGAACAGGGGTAAACAATTCTGCTTGCTGAAGGTATCCAAATAGGGGTGGGATGTCCAACTGGGGAGTTTTGGTCCACTGGGCAATGGGTTGGACTAGAGCAGGGGTCTGCAACCTGCGGCTCCGGAGCCACATGCAGCTCTTTGGGCCCTCAGCTGTGGCTCCCTGTAGGGTGATCCCACCACTGGCTGGCCCTGCCCCTCACCCTTCCCTCCCAGTCACTCCTCATCTGGCGTGAGAAGGTAAGGACGACAGTGGGGGATGGAGAAGCGGCCAGGGCAGAGACAGAGAGATACAGAGGAGGGGGAGAGAGACAGAGATGTCAAAAGGATTTTGTGGTGCCTGCTGTTTTTTAACAGCCCTAATGATCGGCTGGATGGGTGTGGCTAGGGGGGGTCATACAACTGGTGGAAGTGAGTGACATCGGGTTGGCCACGCCCACCCAGTTTTCTGGCTCCCGGTATTTTCTTTTCTGTGGGAAACGGGTCCAAATGGCTTTTTGAGTGTTTAAGGTTGCAGACCCCTGGACTAGAGTTTACCTATAAGCTTCCTTCCAACTCCAACATTCTGTGATCAAAGGCCTGGTTAAATTAATGTCTTTAAAGGTGTTTTTTTTTAATGCAAGGGGCCAATCCAGCTCCTGAAAGAATGCACTTCATAGCCCAGAAAGGATTCAGTAGAAGAACCTTACCACAGGATAAATGAGGTTTCTGAAAGGAGGGACATCTTCATAAGAGCCTGTTCAAGCAAGTTCTTCACAGAAGAAACAGTGTCTCAGAGAGAACTTAAATGATTTGGGCTTAAAATGTTGGCATCTGTATCCAGGACAGACTTAATCTTTGAATCCAGTTTCTTATTAATCAGGTGTAATGGTATATGGGAATGATTTTGATAGGCAGGAGGAAGACCTGCAGCCCGGACAATGTTCTAATAAGAGGTAGCTCAGTCTGCAGGTAGGGGGAAACCATGGGAAGCATTTCAGAAGGGACCCTCCCTAGTTTTTGGAGTCTCAAGAAGGTAGGGAGAAATACTTTGAATCTTGCAACATTTTAATGTAACCTTACAACAAAGAAAGTGTAGGTGTTCCTGGTGATTCTTCTTGTATGGACTACCTCAAAGGGCTAACATCAGCAGCTAACATCCATCTTTATTCAGTTTATTATGAAACTTAGGCAATATTTTAGAACATTGACACTTTCTTGGAATTTGATGGTGGACAGCAGTAGATTAGGGAGACATCAGAGTATTGATAGTGAACCAGTTTAAATCACTAAATGACCTTCCCTACTGGTTTAATGTACATGTTGAACAGTATGGAGAGAAGATGGGCTTATATGGGACACCAGTCAATAGTGTAAGTATGAAATATCAGTCCCACACGTCATCATGGCCTGACAGGAAGGACACGAACCATCAAGCTCAGGACTGAGAATCTGGAAAAGAAACCTCAGGTATGTCAACCTCAGGAAAAAATCACATGAGGCCAATTAAACACAAGCAACATCTGAGCAACATCAAAGAGTCAGAGGAGGAGGGTGTAAGTAAGACCTTCCAGCCCACACACACAGTGAGTAAAGGGGAGAGCAGAATAGAGGTCTATTAGGCTTTTCACCAAGAAGTAAATCTGTCTATTTTTGACATCTGGCTGCAGTCTATAAAAGAATCTATTCCGCCTTTGCTCTCTTTGCTAGAGACAATGTCTGACATCCAGCTTGTGCCTGATATTCGTGTGTGTGGATTTCTGCTTCTTGGATCTCTAATCTTTGGATTGGCTGACAATTTTGACCTGGCTCTAAACGTTTGAAGACCTTTGTCTTCATTTGTGACCTGGACAATTCTTCAGCATGCTCCCGTTCTCAAAACAAACCTTGCAGGCAAGCCTTAGCTTTGTTTCACTGAAACATCTTCAGCTGATAATCACCCAAGATTCTGTGTTTGTATGTGGCTGAAGCCTGCAGTTTGGCCTTCCAGATGTTCTAGAATAATATGATTCATGATATTGAAAATTGTTCAGCAGCCCAGAAGACCTAGTAGGGCTACATTCCATTCAGTCTCCTACACAGATGATCCTATAGTACTGCTCTATTTTCTTTGGATGTGGTGAAGGTAAAGAAAAGATTCATTTCTGTAAACACTGTGTGTTCATTTATTAAATTTGTATGCCACCCATCTCACCATCAAACAACTCTGGGAGGCATATTCATATTATTCTTGATTCATCCTACAGTTTCTTCCGTTCTGTTGTCATATCTGTGTCATTCCTCCCAGAGTCTTGATAAACCATTAATTTGGTAAGAAAGCTCTTAGGAATACCAGTTAATCCCTAAATTGTCTATATAGCCTATAGATCAGCCAGATTAATGGCATCTCTGAGAGATAAAAAGGAAACTTTTCAAGCAAATTTAGGAAACCACTTGGATCCAGATGTAAATTTAAGACACTCATCCATCTTGCAAAAATCTGTACCAGCCTCTAGTATAAAACTGAGTCATCTGTCCTATAGGACTTAGTGGCTTGGGAAGTAGAAACTATTAACACATTAATGATGCTGCGTAACCATGTCCTGGCTACCCAAATGCACAACAAATACTCAAAATCGGCAGCCTATTTGATGGAGCATTTCATCACTCAGAGGGAAAGGAACCTTCCAATTTAGCCTAAGAATAAGCTGGCCAACAGAGTTAGGGAAATATCATAAGCTTTTACTATCCTACCGTAGTATATCAGGCATTTGCTCGCTGATTGATTACTTAAAACTTTGTTTAGTTGTAAGGATTCCTGTCATATTGGTTTTTTTTGTAAAATGGTTGTTAACTATCCAGAGGTATATATTTAAGATAGGTGGTCATATAAAATTTCTAAATAATTTTTTTTTTAAAAAGAGGACAATAATCATTCAGACAATGATGAGTCATTTCTGTCTCTCATCTCCCCCATTAGCTTTTTCTGGCTCCTCCCAGGCCTATTTGAATGACAGCTTGTGCTGCCATTCTTTGAGGCTCTTTTATTAGAAGATTTTCTGAATCAGCTGCATAATCTCAGTTCCTGAAACTGGATCTGAACCGCATAGAATGAGATCTGACTGGGTCCATCTGAAGGTTTCTAATAAGAGTGAAAACGATCACGTGCCACTTGCTGGTGGGGAATGTAACATCACACAGGATGTTTAAAACTGAGTAAATGTTCAAAACAGAGTAAAAGAGAAATCCCTCTGTTCCTCAAGAAGGGATAGAAACAGTGATGGGATTCAGCCAGTCCGCATCTATTCAGGAGAACCGGTTGTTAACTTTCTAAGTAGTTAGGAGAACCCGTTGTTGGAAGAAATCTTATTTTGTTTTTTTCCCCACTTTACAGGGCTAATCCTGTAAGGAAGGCAGGAAGGAAACATTCTGGTGTTGTTTCTAGCCTAA
>JANHFT010002290.1:127789-149899 GCA_032467955.1 Pseudoxenodon macrops | reverse complement strand
TAGGCCTGCTGGCAGAACCAGGTCTTCAGCACCTTCCAGAAGAAAATTAGAGTGAGGGCTGTTGTAATCTCTGGGGGAATGATGTTCCAGAGAGAGGGAGCCACCACAGAGAAGGCCCTTCTTCTGGGTCCCAAAAGGTGTATCTCCGTCAGGGATGGGACCCGTAGCATTCCCTGCTTGTTACTATTACTACAGTTTCTAAACTGTAACCAGACTGCCAAGAAATTAGCTCTCTCTCTATATCTTATATAGAAGACTTACATTTCTTGAATCTTTTTTGTTTGTTAGTTTGCTTGCTTGCTTAAATTTGCTACAGCTGCCAAACTTCAATGGTCTCTGGGCAATGTACAAAAAAAATCAATAAAAACAAAAAATAAAACAATACAGAAGGTTCAGACTAAAACAAAATACAATATAACATTAAACTCTGATTATGTTATATTGTCCTGGTAAATGGAATCAAAACTTTGCCTTATTTTGAAAACTTTGTTGTAATATGGCAAATTACAGGAAAAATATATAAAATTATATTAGGATATGAAAAGCCTATTTTATATTGCTATCTGAAATAATCTGAAATAATTTTTAGGATCCTGACTCTTTTGATATTAAAATAAAAGATATCTTACTTCAATAATATCAACTGTTTGTACAGTAACAAGTTGATATTTGATATTTGCTACTGTGAATACAAATATGTTTTATATCTATTATTATGGTACTTAGTGTAGAAATATATATCCTTTTAGCATTTAAAAACACTTCATGGAAAATTTCTTGCAAATATCTTTTATACATCTGTGAAAAGATATACATGTAATAATTATATGACAAAGTAAAAATACCATAGGTAACTAGCAGATTTGTTTATATACAAAACTTTATTCACCGTGAAAATTGCATTCAGATGTATGTGATTATTTATAGGCTACACTTTTCTATCTTTTAGCTCTAAATTTCAGAATCTAAGACTATAATCCCTTGTAAATACTGATCCAAAAGTAAGTTCTATTGAATTAAATAGGAATTATTTCAAGATATAGTGGATAGGTACTTTAAAGTACCGGCATCTTGATTTCTAAAATAAAAAGAGCAACAATGCTAGACTGAATATATTATCACCATAATACTTCAGAGTGATCATAATAGCTAAAAAGCATTTTGAAATTTGTAAACGTCACAAGCCATGGAATACGAATCTATCTTTGCAAGTAATATTTCCAAATCCTTTGTGTCTCTGAAATGCTATTGGTGCTATGTGTGAATACCATTAATACAAGATAGAATAGCCAGTACGGATTTTACAAACATAAGCTGATCTGAAAGCAAATGTCTGATTTAAGCTGCAATCTTATACTTACTTATTAGTGAGTAAACCCTATTGAACACAGTGAGACTGTTGAGGGAGCATGTATAATCTCCCTACTTTGACTTTAAAATATATTAATTAAATTAAATATCTTGAAATGTATCTTAAAATATTTTTCTTTAAGGTCTCCGTTGAAGCATATGCTTTTACATTGAAGTACTTCTCCTGATCATTTTCTTTCAAGAAAAAATAATCCTGGAATGATCTGTAGTCAGGGAAAAGCATCTTCACCCAACAGTATTGGCAGCTGCCGGAGCCATAGCACGGATGCTATAATTTGGTTCCCTTTTAAAACAAGTTATTATTTCAAATTGGAGCAGCATTTTCCCTAATGCCCCCTCCCAGCATATCTATATTATTTAGGCACTCTTATCAATTCAAATGATGCTATTTCAACAGTTGGCACCAAGTAAATATGCTATGACCCAAGTAAGTATGCTATTACCCCAATTATGCTATCATCTAACAGTACTGAAAGGAGATTTTCCTAAAGCACATTCAAACCATCTTCAACCTATCTAAATGTTTGCTAGAACTGCAAGAGTCAGGCAATTGTATCCTTTATCTATTCTTGGCACAGAAAAAAAAGTACTACAGGTAGTCCTCACTTAACAACCATCCGTTCATTGACTGTTGAAAGTTATGATGGTGCTGAATGAATGCTAGTTATGGCCAATCCTCAAAGTTATGGCTGTGATCAAATATCAGGTGTTTGACAACCTGCCATATTTATAATTGCAATGTAAGCTTCAATTGCCATGCCTTTCCCCTCCCCATAATACTTTTTTGGCCTTATTGCACACTGCATTGTTGGCCCAAGTGACCATTGGCATCTTCTTTCCCCCACTGCTGATGAAGCATACCTGGCAGTGGCAGCAGCTGATCCTGTGCAAGGCTGTGTGAGACCTATGTAAAGGCCTCCATAATACCATGCAAGGCCTCCCCAAAGACCCACATGGCCATGGGGAGACCGTACAAAGGCCTTACAAAGAGCCAGCAACTGGCTTGACTAGGCACACCTTATCGGCAGCGGGAAAAAGTTGATAGCAGTGCAGAGCGGCCAAATGGAAACAAATGGGGGAGGAATTAAACCAGAGGCAAGCGCAGTAGGGCAGGAGAAGTGTGAGGTCCACACCTAACAATAGCAGTCCTTGTCTAAAGACCACAACTTGGACTTCCAAAACGGTGTCACTAAGCAGTTCAGTCATATAATATTTTGCCTTAACAAACATGTCACCTAGCAATGGAAATTCTGTCCCAGTTAGGATAAATTAAGCAAGAATTACATGTAAGTGGAGAAGCCTTAGTCACCAATTTATTGTCCTCATTAGCCATAACGCAACATATACCATAACGTAATTCAGGTCTCTGATAGAAAAGAAAAGTTAATTTACTTTAAAATAAAAAAAATTTAAATGGCAATTCTAGCCAGCTATTTTAGTGCAGCATCATTTCTGTTATGGCACACCACATGATCCAAATCAAGCAATGCTGCTGTTCAGGTCCAATAACAATCTGTTTTTTTGTCTCATTAAAATGAAATTTAATTTTCAGATTTTTATGATATGTAGCTAGAATAGAAAGTAAATCACAACATATGGTATGTAATATTTAATGTTCATGTAGCATATAGTCAATGAGCGATCAAAAATAGGAACTACCATATCTCACTGTAAAGCATCTTAATCATTTACCCCAAGTATTGTTTTTCAGAAACATGAAGATAAATGGGAACTCTTTGATCCTTCTCTTAGTCATTAGCTTTTTTTTCCAGACTTGAAAGTGATAATTGGAAAACCAAATGTTCCAAATCTAACACATTATGATTATAGCATTTAACTAAGACGTAGTGCATGTTTCTATTGAATATCTCTTTTAGCTGGTTACACTTCTACAGATATAAAAGAAATATGAATAAATATAAACTGTTTACCTGATTTTGTCCCTCATTCCATCATTACATGCTGGAAATGGGATGATGTAATGATTATTTTTCACAAAGGAATTACATTGGTAGATAGTACTAGTTTTCAATTTCCTTGCGTTACTGTTGTTTTTTGTTTGATAGACTAGTATTGGTTTCCATTATTTATGTTTTAAATTGAAACAAAAAAGGTAGACTGCAATCTTGGGGGGAAATACCATGTTGTGAGATTAATTTATGTATAATATCAAGCTACTGTAATTTTAGATAACAATGTATCTACATTTTTGCACATAAAATGTATGCTGCTTGTTCATTTGTTGAACTACAATTTCTACTCAGAATTTGCTCTTGGCATGCTGAATTATAATAGACAGAGCTTTATTGATTAAGTTATATGGGAAATCCTCCTTCATAATTGCCTATAAATTATAAATAATGTATTTCAAAAGCACTAAATTAGGAGAAGCAAAAATTTACGTTCATGTAAATTTCTTAAAGTAAAGGTTATTAGCTTTATGATTACACTATTGGTGAACTTGACCCATAGGAATGATCACTATCCATAAAATAATAGACTAGATCATTATTACTTACCTTTTCTAGTAATGTTATCAGGTTATCTGAAGGACCATCTCTTGCTGGTCACATCTACCTGACCCATCAGAGCAGGGAGGCAGGGAATGCTGTGGGTCCCATCCGTGAGGGAGATACACCTGGTGGGATCCATCTATGATGGCGCTCTGTCTCAGGAACATCATTCCCCCAGATATTAGAACGGCCCCTACTCAAATACTGTTCCTTAAGGCGCTGAAAACCTGGTTCTGCCAGCGGGCCTGGGGAACCCAAAGCGGGATGGAGCCCATTAAATGGCTTGTGTGATCTGCTGTTGCCGGGGTGGAGATGGGTTTAATTTTATTATAGTATACTATATTAATTTATTTGATTTTCTTTATTAATGTTATTGTTTTAAATGTGTTTTTATATTCTGTAAGCTACCTTAAATTGCCATGGGTGAATAGGCAGCAATGTAGATTCAATAAATAAATAAATTTACATCGTGCATATGTACTTACATATTATTTCATGAATATATTAAAAATGTATGTTGTAGACTTGAATGGTTCCCTATTTTATAAATAGTTTTGGAAAACAGCTACAGTATTATTCCAGCCCCTTCCTTCCTCCCTCCCTCCCTCCCTTCCACCCAAAACTGGGGAGCATAGAAGGTAACAAACCAAACAGAAGTAAAAGCACAAAAGTGACCATAAATAGAAATATTTAAATAAGTTGCCAATTATCTTTAGGGCATCTTTTCTTTCATTATTGAATTAACTGAGTCATCTGAAGTTAATGATGTTTTTGGAAAATCACCCAATTCATGCTTCTTGAAATCTTATTTCTTTAGGCCAGTTGACAATCTGATCAATCTCTCCTCTTTAGAAATGCTTCTAAAACTTACGCTTCCTAGCAGCTCACAAGTTATATTGTTTGTAATGTTAGCTTTATTTATAAATAATTGACTTTATTTTTATCTATCAAATTTCTAGGCCACCTGACTTCAGAATGACTCAGAATTGAAACAAATAGAAAAAAAAATAAGATATGAGAAAAGAACAGCAGTTGCTCATAAGGGCAAATGAAAAATATCAGTTACATCCCACTATTTAAAGAAGCCCAACCACATTCAGCCCAAGCCTGAGGAAAGATCCAGGTTTTTAAGGTGTAAAGTGAATGGGGTCAGGAGTATGTTCATTGGGCAGGTACAGCAACAGAGAAGGTTTGTTTCCTGGATTTTGCTAGGTGACATTGTTTAATTAATGGAACTTGAAGGAAGTTTGCCAGATCAAGGGCAGATAGTATTGGAGTCAAATAGCCTCTGAGATAAGTAGACTCTATACCAGTGGTGGTTAACCTTTTCCGGAGTGAGTGCTCAAAGCTTGCATGCACCAGAACCCCCAAAATGCAATGTGTGCCCCTCTGTGCATGTGTGCCCACCTCCCACACATATATGCGATCCACACACACACTCCACAGCTCTGTGCATGTGCCCCTGCGCATGCACACGCAACTCCCCCATTTGCCCCACCCCGTGTGCATGCACGGCAGAGACCCAAAGGCTAGCTGGCTGGCAGGAGGTGCACATGCATGCGCAGAGGAGCTGAACTGGGGCGAAGGCTCGTGTGCCATCAAAGAGGGTGCTGCGTGCCACCTCTGGCACGCGTGCAATAGGTTTGCCATCACAGCTCTATACCATTTAGTGCTTTGGAAGTAATAAGCAGCAATTTTAATTCCACCCAAAAGCATACTGGTAACCAATGTTGGTCATGGAACAGTGATATCACATGGGAATAACAAGGTGTCACATCACTACTTGTGCCATTGCATTCTGGACCAGCTGCAGCTTCTCAGTGGTTTTCAAAGCAGCCTCAGGTAGAGCACATTGCAGGAGTCCACCTTTGGTTTAGACTGCTGTTTTCTCCTCTTTTTTTCTCTGCTTGAACTGACTGGCCTTCCTGACCTGCCTTTGGACAATGGTTAGAACTGCTCCATTTTCATATCATTAATTGCTTGTTTATAGGCCTACATTTATAAAACAGTAAACAGCATCTTCCCACAGGAGGATTTTTTTTTATTCTCTACCTAGCAGTCCAATTTATACTGATGGAGAATATATTTCCTTCCGTGGTAACAATTGCAATAGCTTTACTGACACTTGGCAGACTTGTAATGTTTAGCCTCAAATATAAAATACGGTACATATTCACATCACATAAAAGTTTATCACCTTTACCTATTGATAGTCAAATAAAGATTTATTACATTGAATTTTTCATAACTGTACTTTCTTCACAGTATACAGTATGTAGGTTTGGTACAGAATGACTTTCTTAAAGCTAACACTGAACTGTAGTCACCTAGGTCCAATAGGTGGCACAGAAGTTTAATAATAAATAGATAAAATAAACTATAGTGCTATATAGACAAAGTTCAGACTTAATCAACACCCCTGTAAGTTTTTCAAGGTAGGTCTGGTCAGGAATCAGAACTTAAGGACTATAAGAATCCTATTTTATTGTTGTAGGGCTAAAAATAATAAATATGGAATATAAATTTTAAAAATCTGAATCTTGAATACCTATCAAAGTGCCTCCTCTCCTTAATACTAAACAGAATCAAAGCATAATTACCTTATTGATGTTTTTTGCATTCCATCTTTAGACTTATTTCTTTATACCTCTACATCTCTACCCTCTATTCTGATTATATTATGACTTTGAGAAAATAAATAAATAATTTTGCTTCTGGTTTTTAACTGAATAAGTTTAGTTTATATCTGAAACTAGAATTTATATAATAATTTACATTAACAATAGTTTAAGTTCAGGTCTTACACTAAATATTGATTAATTTACAACAAAAGCATATGCTGAATTATTGTATTTATGTACTGTACACATGTGTGTGTATATATCCAGCATAAGCCCTCAGAAGAATTTGTTCAGTAGTTTTAAATTGCGTTTCCTTCTACATTCATAGAAGTCCCATTGATGTATTGACAAGATTTCAGAAGTGGTTTGCCTTCCTTCCTTTCTAGTGCTGAGACAAAGTGACCGGCTCTAAGATAAGACTAGAATTCAACTGTCACCCAGTTTCTAGCCTGATGTCTTGGCACTACACCAAACTAGCTTCTTTACTTCTATGTGTATGTGGGTAGTCAATTAATGTCAGCAAATATATTTAATACTCCTAACTCTTATTTTCCTCAGAACAACCACCCCATCAGGTGGGTTGTGCTGAGAAGGAATGACTAGCCCAAAGTCACCCAGCTGGCTTTCATTCTTAAGGAAAGCCTAGAACAGTCTCCTGCTTTCTAGGCCAGCAATTTAACAGTTACATCAAATTGGATCTTTAGTAGCACTCTGGTAATCTTAAGAGAAAGTATAACAAAGGAACATGAAATTAAAAACATATTTTGCTATGTATGATGTTCATATCAAGAAAGAAAACAATACAGGAAAATAAAAAAAATAGAGTGCTTTAAAACTTTACGTAAGCATCTGCAGAAAGCTAGTGTTTTGTCATAATCTAACAAGGAATATATTTTTAAAAGCTATACACGAATGAACTGTTTTCTTCTCACACACTTCTCAAATATACAGCCTATGTACTGATCCTTTGTAATTCCACAAAAGGCAATATATCCTGAGTATCCTTGTCATTCATACTGGCATTGTTATTTTCAAAGAGAATTCTGTTCTCAAATTCAAATATTGGCATGGAGGAAAAGAAGAAAAAAAACTGTTTCCAACTGTACATAATGTTTACTGTGGCTCAGATCTGTCCTTGATCTGTAAATTGTTTATGACCTTAATATTTATTACTATATTTATCTTTCAAATGATCCCCTTTGACAGGCAACATTGTATGATGTCAAACATTATCATTTCTGATTTATTTTATTCAGTGGTTAAAATTCTGATGCTGCCTTTGATGCTATCAATTTTTATTCCCTGTGTCCCACAAGGTATCAATGGTTAATACTGGGGTGGTGGCTTTAGCTGTATCTCTGATAAACATTCCATAATTCCATTTTATTGTTGAACTTTCCAAGTAAGATAACATCTTGTCTATCTAAAGTAAAAGGAACTTTGGCACTAATTGCTGTGTAATTCAGTCCTATATGAACATATGAAACTATAAAATGCTTTACCAAAAATTAGACATAATGTTTGAAGACCGAATCGCTTTAGAACCAGCTGCTACAGCTGAGCATGTCACGTTAAAAAACCATTGGGTTGATTGTATCTTTTGTCTAGTGTGTTAGTTACTATTCTCACATTAAAGAGGTAGTGTAATATTATCCAAAAAAGTGCTGAATTTCCCCTATTTTAGGTGAAATAGATATCTGTTCAGAAGACTCACTATGCTTACATCTCTACCATTGTTAATATTCCAGTTAACTATAACATTTAGAAATAGATAAAATCCTTATACATACGTGATTCAGCAAAGGCAGATTAGATTATAATATTCCTATCTCACTTGATAGCCTGCTGGTATTACAAGTATTTTAAGAATTCAAACCAGTAGTAAACACAAGTCTATGGGGTATTAAAATATAAATCCCTCTCCAGCTTGAAGCTCTGCTAGAATCCCCTAGCAATAAAGATTTTTAGAACTGTAATTCCAACAGTCTTTGGAAAATACCATATTTGGAATGCTGTTATCTATAAAATATATATAAACCTTACTGTATAAGGTTTATATATTTTATATATAGTATATACAATTGTTGTATATCCACGTAAAAGCCATGTGTCTTCTAGTGAAGCATCACTTCGTATGTTTGCCACCTTGAATTACTGATAAAGTTATAACAGCAGGATAATAAAATCTAATAATAAATATGTGTGATATATACAGTATATAGCTCATCTATTTCAGGCTGACTATAAGTAAAATGTACTAGTCTTCGGGAACTTCCACACAGTTACTGGGCTATAGTGACACTGTACTTAACACATGAATGTAAGATATCAAAAGCATTATAGTCTTCTTTTTTTTTAAGTGGCAACTCTTGTCAATTTACATTATACAATGCATGTATTCAATTTCATGTCATAGATTACAGAAGGCATAACTGTACAGTATAATATGAGAAATAGCCATAAGACTTTGCTGCTATGGAAAGCCCACCCAGGCATTTACTTGAACAAGTAAACTTGATATTTCAAGAAACTATCTCGATAATAATTGTGGAATTTAGCTTATTCATTATTTTAAAATTATGGAGAGAGTCATATAGACATGTTTGTATTAAATGTGCAGCTAATATTGAGCTAGGAAGCATTGTCAGTGCAGGGATGGATCAGAAAATTATGCAGAATGAAGCAGATGATCTTCTGAACTGAAATAATAAACGTAAAAGAACATTCAATGCATTTGGAACTGAGGGCTAATCAGGCAGAAACTCAAGGGGGAAAAGTGATATCTAAATACTAGTTTAGTCATAAAATGAATATAAGCCACCAATATGATGCAAGTACAAAGAAGAGTCATTTCCATACACTGAGGAAGCAAAGTCAGTTTTTGGATTTATTAAGCAAGATATTGATAGTTGGAATTGGGGACATGTCAATAACTTTATAAGTCACTGAAGACCTCATCTAGAAGGATGTCTAATGTTGGCTCCATATTAAAAAGGATAAATTTAAAATATAGTAAATAAACATAAGAGCAAATATATTAATTGTTGAAATGAATGTACTTTATGAAGAGATTAATTGAAACCTTTAATTTTTTAGTTGGAGGAGTCTGAGAGGGACAGTAATAGCACTTTATGGATATTATTAAAGGAAATAATATAAAAAAAGGTTGTGTTTTTAAAAATAGTGAATAAATAAATAATCCTAAACCATTAGATCTGAAATAGGAGACAATGCCTGCCTAATATGGGAATAATATGAAATGCTAAATAGATCTACGGTTGACATATCTAATACTTACCTAAGTACACACTACTAGCATCTTAATCTTTATGCCTTCTCATCTTTTCTCCGAAAAGGCAAACATTCCTTAAATTGCCACATACAATATATATTATTCTTTTCACTAAGCAACTCTGCCAAGCACTGTTTTTCATGCTATTTTGTTATCTACTTAACAGTAGTCTTTTAAAATTGGGGGCACATTGTCAGTTGCTACAAAATTGTAATGACGAGATCTTGAAAAAATAATTAAAAGTTTCTAGGTTCCCTAAAATGTTGTGTCTGGGGCGTGGGGGGGGGGAGAGAAATCCCTTTAATTGCATCAAATCTGCTTTGCAATTCAGGCAGTTATAGCTTTAGTATAACTTCTGCAGCCATCAAGTGAAATACCATAATATTTTAAAGACGGGGCTTAGAAATAAAAGGTTTCAGGAAGGAAACCGATAGGAAGACTACAGGATACAACATTGCCAATATCACTGCTCTTTACCTCTGTAACACTCTCAAAATCTTCCTCAGCTATTTATCAGCTTCCTCAGGTCCAAGCTGTGGATGCTTTCAAATTTGCAAACAGAGTCCTTCTACAAGCTCTGACATCAAGTAATTATTTGTTTCTCTCTTGATGATTATTACTCATCAAATAATAATAATGTTTCTCTTGCAGCATTTTCTTCATCTATATAAAATATAACATTTATTGGCAGTAACAAGTATCTTAAAATTGAAATGAATTCCATTGACCTGGCAGAGCCTGATGTTACTGAAAATGTGCATCTACAATTATCTGTAGATTCCGATTCTCTATTGATAATGCTTACGATTTGCAAATGGCAAAACTGATATGTATCAGCCTAAAAATGTTTTTGTGTGTTTGGATTTCTATAGAGAAGAGAGTTTTTGTACATTTTGTAATCTGAAACAAGGGTTCATTGATAATTATTATTTGTTATGCTTGTATGCTGCCTGCTTCCTAACAACTCTGGGTGGCTCACAACAATCAAACAAAAATTTACAATAAAATCAATAAAAGGTAACTTATGAAAAGAGATCTTAGGCAAGGTAGATAACATTCTTTAGAAATAATCTTTTCTGCAGAGTTTCTGCAAGAGTAAATTATAGAAATCTTACTCCTACTCCTCATACCAAAAGAGATTTTTAGCACTAAAAGAAATAAAGAGAATAATATTGGAGAAAGGAAGATCTTTTTAAGTTTATTAAAGAATAATCTTTAAAATGTACAGAATTTATATAATATTAAATATAAAAATCATGCACAATTTTACCTTGATACAAAAACTGCTTGGCAGTTTCATACGAGACTTTGTTTCTACAGCTACATAGAAAGTCTTATTTGCCAGTATCACTTTTCTTTATGTTAAACCACAGTAGATCCATTTGTCATTTATTCCTTTTTTATTAAAAAAATTTTTGTTTAATTTAAGTGAAGTCCATTTTGAATAGAAATTAGAATTAGAATAAAATTCAGTGCTGCGCATGGTCAGCATGGGATTTTCCTCAGGAGAAGCAGGCGTCATAAGCTTTTTCCCCATATCACCTCTTTGCTTAATAAGCCATTTTCTTTTCATTTAATTTTTCTTCTACATACTAACTATTTTTACCATTATATTTTGCTTTATAAATCAGTATCAGCTTTTGGATTTATAGCCTGTGTCGACAGAATTGCAGATTGCTTTGGCATTCTCCTGTACATTCATTTAAAATACCCCTCATTGCCACATATTTCACAGAACATTTGTATTTGTTTGCATCACTATCCCATGCACTGCTCAGTATGCACTGAAATATTTTTATCCATTTGATAGCAATATTTCATACTGCCTTTTTCTCTAAACAACTGTTGTTAGTTAAAATTCATATTAACGTCTGCTTTTTCTAAAGAATCCATTTTAAGCCATTTCGGAACGCAATGAATTTTGTCAAAATAGTTAAAATAGCACAATGATAAATATGCTTCAATAAGCTTTGGAAGGGCTTCCAAATGTATCCCCAAAACTGTACAGTTCACGTCTAATGATTTGGATGCTGAAACTTAAAAAGGAAGGAATTCATACCACATGAATCTTCTTTTTTAAATGATTAAAGAGAAAGACAGTAGAATATTGTACTCTATGTTCCACTTCCACCTTCTTTCCTCTGAGAAAGTTTTTTTGCATTCTCCATACAAAGTCTGATATCATCAAACAACAATAGCAAAGCAGGATTCTTGCATAAAATCACAAGGTTACTTTGCGGATGGATGTTTTCTGGACAACTATTTAATTTAATATGCTAGCATATTGTTCCATCTTTTAATATTTATTGTAACAATTGTCTAATTTCATTTTAATGAAATGATGGAATTCTAGAGTTAGACTTTTGCCTGCAACTTAGTTCATTTGAATTCTTATCACATTTTTTTTTTAAATCAGAATAACGGTATATTATATAGCTATTGAGTTCCATCGAGTAGTGAAGATTTGGCTCTTTTCCGATGCTTTGAGCCAGAATGACATTTGAGCTGTATGAAGAAGAGAGTGGTGGTTATTCCTAGCCTTGGCTGTGTATAGATGCTGTTTGGGTTATTATGTTGGATTAATTTTTATGCTGATTTAGAATAAATTATTATTCCAAATATTATTTCCCAGAATAATAACGTATGAATCAGGAAGTCTTATAAAGCCAGTAATTGAATTAATAAACAGATACCATGAGCTTTGTAATGTAGTCTTATGAATATATGATTCCTTTATTTCCTGAGAGTTTTCTGTGTACATCTTTGAGCAAAATACCATACCAAAATAATGTAAAGGACTAGCACACTTGACAAGATGAGAGGACTAAAATTTTACAGCAATCCTAGTCAAGCAACAGAGCATTATAATTATAGAAACTAAAAAAAACCACTGTAGTGATTTTTCCACAAGGGAAATTGTTCATCCATCAGTAAGATTGTTACAAGATAAGAGACAATGAGGAGAGTTAAAATTGCTTTAGCCTATTGAATCATCGGTTCCCTCTAGATTCAAAAGCCTGAATTGGTTTTGGAGAGATAGCATAAGAAGTTCCTAGTAAAAACCTTAATAGGTTGATCATAGTTTCAGTCACACTAGCAAGCATAAGTAATGTATGATATTTTCTGAGGAAAGGCGTAACTTATATATTAAAAGAGAAAGGAATGGGCCCACTATTAGTACAAAGATTTTTCCCATTATTTTCCTGTCACACATGCCTTTGAAAAAGTGTTATTTGCAAAGGAAGATAGATGCAACAAATATAATATCCAAATACACCTGCAAGTAATTTCATGTAAATATAAGCTTGCATTTACAAATGAATGTACAGAAAGATAAGAGAAAAATTAAGAGAGCTATAGCAACAGGAAGGGTGTGTATTACTGAAGGATAGAAAAAGTGTTGAAAATGTTTTCCATAACCAAGAACTCCCTTCAATGCTAACATTTATAATGGAAGAGATCTCTGATTGGAAGCATTGATTGGCTGTGTGTTTTGTTTAAATAATTAGAAGTGGAGCATGAAATGGGGGGGGGGGAAGGATGCTGATAGGACAACCTGCTTTAAAAGGAGTCGAAGTGATTACTTATCTTTATACTGACAGTGTCTATTTACTAAAATCACAAGATATAATTGTGGCCGATGGACAAGTGACGTTATCTTTACACAAGCATTATCTATATTTTATTTGGGTGGCAAATAATTCTCTGGGTTCTTAAATAAGATCTCCAGGGTTGCTACTTGACACTACTTCTTTGTCTAAAAAAAAACTCCTGTCTGCAATTGTGCCTTTTATAAAAGATATCTGTGGAGGAATTATCCTCATTTGAAGTGACCTGCCTTAAAAGGATGTAGCGGAAAAGCAGACCTTTGCTAGGGTTGGTCAGGAGTACCTGCATTATTGAAGGGTCTTTGTAGTGATGCCTCTGGAGACGGTTTGCCTTTATAATTATATGCAAGTATCACACCGGTGGTATGATCCAGGTAGGGACTCAAGATCTATTTTTATGTATCACATCTATTTCAGAGACTCCAAGCTCCCCCCCCCCACCCGCCAGCTCTCCTTCAGGGTAGGCCAGGGTGATCATGTCCTTTATTGTTGTAACTCCCAGATTGTGATACTCTCACAAAACTGTTGCTAGGCAACAAATGTGGTTACCAGGTCTCAGCGAATAGCTGAAGGGAAAGCAAAGTGTTGCACCATTGTAGAGTAACCATAGCAATGACCTACTATTACAGAGTGGAGAATTATCATTAACAATGTTAAAGTATCATACAGAAGCCTGGGATCCTGAGACTTCCCAGCAGCATCTCTGCATAATTGCGTTATCCAGGAAGGACGCTCAACTCTTGCAGGGCACCTAGTGACTGGAGTGTTGTGCAGGAAGGATTATGATTAGATGCTGATCTACCAAATCTCACTATTTCACTCTGAAAGCCATTTCAAAGTAGGCTTCTTGCCCTACTATTTTAGCTTTATGTAAGAGAGGGCAACAGTGCACGAGTATTATACTTAACAAGGGCAAGCAAAGAGACACATTAGAAAGCCCCTTCTATTCAAGACATAGAAAAATAACAATAACGCCACTAGGAAAGATTTGGATGTTTTGTAGAGTAACAAGCTGCCAGCCAGTACATGCATCGTCACTAAAGAGGAAAAAATGTCTGTTCATAACCTGTGGTGCTGAATGTTTGTCTCTTATCTCTGCCTTGGACACAGCTTTGGAAGCCGACTTGAGATGAAATCATGAATTGGGGTGGGGGGTTTAACAAATCTTCTCCAGGGTTACATGATTTTGAGCATCCTCTTTCCTTCCCTCTCTGCTCATAATTCACCCAATTGCCTAGGGAAGACTATGACGTCTGCCTTCCCCGCAGCCGCGAAGGCACTTGGCTCGCAAAGAGCGCGTGTCTTCTGCACGTGTGTACGCGGGCGGGTGCGCGCTCTGGGGCTTGGCGCTGCTGCTGCTGGCATCCGCGTGTAACTCCCGCTTCCTAGCTTGACCCTATCCAGCTTGCTGCCGAGGGCGGGGGACGCTGCCCCAGCCCTTCCACCCCCAGCCCCGCCGGTCTCCCAGGTTTCCCCGCAGGTAGTGAGTGACGCGGTGCTTTTTTTTCTGTGTTGCAGGGACGGAGCGGCACGAGCTGACCTCCTGGAAGAGCTACCCGTCGATCTTTCGGTTCTTCCACGAGGCGATGGAGGCGAAAAGCAGCTCGGGCAAAGCGGCTCCCACGCGACGGTCGCAGCGGATCCGCTACGAGGAGCTGTAAAGCGGGCGGAAGCGGCTCCCGCTTGTCTCTGTGCAGGCGGCGCGCTGCGTTCCCAGCCCCTCATTAGATTGTTTTCTTCCTAGAGCACAGGGTCGCCGTCTATACATCTAAGTAGTGTTTTGCATTATTTCTAGATGAGTGCAACTGTCAAAGCAATATGGGTTCACTGCTTATGCTTCCTGTGGGCTGCGGCTTGGATTTCGGGCTGCCCATCAGTGCGCAGATTAAGGCTGACAGCAGCGCTGCACGGCGCAGTCTGGCGCAGCTCTAATTGCCCCGGACGCAGCCCTGCCCTGTGTTGATGGCGGGCTGCTGCCGCCGCCGCCGCGGCTCTTCCCCGGTCCTAACGCCCGCCTGTCTGGCTTCCTGCCCGCCCGCCTCTCTTTTTTTTTTTTCTCTTCCCCCCCCCCTCCTCCAGCCGCCCTCCCTCGTTTTAGATACGCGTTTTAAACAAAGAATTAATTTCCGTTTCAGAATGTAGGCCTGTATGTACTACGCGTTTTAAAGTAATTTCCCGCAACGTTATTGGGAGGTTTTTGTTTTTAAAGAGCCCGCCTTTTATTTGGTTTCATTTTATTTTTCTTGAAATCCACATGAGGGGATAAAACCGCAGCGTCCCTGTGCTTGTGATCTCCAGTGATGCTTTTCTCTGTGATTGGAGTATAAATGCTTAAGACTCTCGCGTAGCCACGACATATTTTTCTTTCCTTTTATGGGTAGCTCGTTTTCCTTTAATGCTGAAGAAAGCCTCTGCCTTGAACTTGAAAATGCATTTAATCGATACCTATTTTTGTATATTGGGAAGATTTGGACGATTCCGAGTTAGGACTGCTGTAAATCTCCATTGTGGGACCGAATTCAAACGCACCCGGTTTTAGTGCTTGAGGAATGCACTTTCCAAATGTTTTATTGTTTTGGAATACTTTAGGGTTTTCAGGGAAAATTGCTGGATCCTTTTAAAACAGTAGAAATAGCAGCAGTAGTATTTTAAAGTGTTTCTTCTGATGCTTGGTTGGCATCTTTATTTTTTATTCAAATAGATTATCTATTTTATGACAGATCAAATAGCTAATAACTTTTTAAAAATGCTGGATGGTACCAGAATTCCACAAATCTAGCCCTTTTCCCAGTGCAAGGCAAAGGGAGAAGCAGCCACATTTTCAGTTTGGCAAAACAGGGTCAGCATTAGAAAGGAGCAAGTCCTCCCTTGTTGCTGGAGGATATCACTCATCAGGGGCCCCTCACATGGTTGAACTCCACCTGGAGTTTCATTTTTCCTTCCTCATTTGGCTATCACTGTGAAATATTGATGGACAGAAAAAGTGTTAGTCCTCATTTAAGGACTACTTGTTTCAATGACGTTACGACAGCACCAAGCAAGTGATACTTACAACCAGTCCTCATACTTATGGCTGGAACAGCACCCCCATAGTCACATGATCACCTTAGGGGCCTCCCCTGCCTGCTTCCCACAAGCAAAGTCATTGGGGAAACTGGCAGGAAGTCAGAAGTCGCAATCATATTAGGTCCTCACTTAACGACCTGCACAATCCTCACTTAATAACTGGAGACTGACAGACCTGCCTTCCCTAAGCCGCACAGTCACATGGCATCGTGTTTTATGACCGCATTGCTTAGGGATGGTAGCTTCAGTCCCAATTAGTGTTGTTGGACTAGTTTTACTAATGCTACTATAACTAGCATTATTATCAAAACAGTCCTAATCACTTTTAATGACTTGGGCTTAAAAAGAAGCCCATGAAGGCATGAATCCACATTTTGTCAACAGATCTTTCCAATTATATGAGATGAGTTATGTCTCATCCTTGGGCTATGACACTGCCTGCTCTAAACATCCATAGGTGTGGCCTATATCAAAATTGAGAAGCCAGCCATTTTTGCTACTGCAGGAATTTTTCTGCTAACAGCTGCCTCCTGATGCAAGAATTCAGCACACTTAGCAGTTGATCCAAAACTGTCAGAAAGTGGACAATGCCAAGCGACCAAATTGCTGTGGGTGTCTTGAATGAGCCAGGTGTGAGAACTGTGACTTTAGCCTCTTTGGGGGCACTAATTGTCATGGGCTGTAGGATGGGTGCCAACGCATATAAGCAGTTGAACAGCACGCAATGCAGTCATTTTATTCTCTCGTATGGCTTCACTTCTGATGACACTAAAACAGAATATTGATCGCCTTTCTCTCATTGTATTTATTTGACAGTTTCGAAATTGGAACCACTCTTCTTCCTAAAACACGCATTTATAGTGAAGCTTTATGATTTCAGAAGACTCCAGGAAGAATCTGAAGGGCTTTTTTTTTTTTTTTTTTTGCCCTTATGTACGCTTATGATTAAATGGCTGTCTTACTTATTTGAAAATGTATTATCTGGTATATGCCTCCCACTCGGGGCAAAAACTAGATCACTGGATTGTTCCCTTTGCTAGAAATCCACCAAAGGGATGGCCCAGGTAAAGGCCAGGACCAAGTGGTTCCCAAAGCTACTTATTTCTATTAAGTAGGATCTCCATGGGTATAGATGCCTTGGTGCATCTGCCTACATACTGTTGCTTCCTCACCTGCATTTAAAAAAAAGATTCCCTCACATATCAATGGGTATCCTTTGAGTCCTGGAAGCCATACAAATGTGGAACTGGGATTTCTTTTGCAGCAGCAGAAGCAGATGGTTGATTGTTCCTCGATTGTACCAATATCCAATCCAATGGGTTGCTTATGGTTGGTTTATTAAATTGTTTAATTTATATTATCCTTTCTTCTTTGCCTGGTCATTTCAGTTTTATCTTTCTTTGTCACATCAATGGTGGCTAGAAAAAAAATTTCCCCCTGTCCTCTCCCCTTTTATGTAAATCCTGGTTAAATTCTGGATGTTTATTCTCTTGTTTGCTGATTTGTTTGCTGTTTTGTATTCCTTCTGAATGTTACTGTTGGGATTTTTTTGCCCATAGTCGTAGGAAAATAAACCACCATAACCTGCAATCTCTCAGTCTTTTGAGACTATCAAAGTGCCAAATCTGATCAAGTAATCTTTTCCCACCTGTTTTTATTTATTTTTTAAATATCAATAATCAGTTTCTACTCCACAGTGCAGACCCACAAGCCCTAAATAATGGGGCAAAATATTGTTGCCCAGTTAGCACTCTTGCTCTTTGTGGACCAAACTGTAAGCACAGGGAAATATTAAAAGATTGTCTCTTTCTATTTACACTGAACCTAGAAACAATAATAAAAATAAAGATGGTTTTCTCTTCTAATATTCTGGGTGTGTTTTACTTGTGTTGAGCCTTATTGAATAATCTGGAGAAATGCAATAATAAGATTGTTTGTTTACTATCTGTGACCAATTAGAAGGCAGGATATAGGAAATACCCACTTTTTCTAAGGATCACTTGAGCCATTTGACCAGAAGCAATTGTAGAAAATAATCCAATCATCTTTGGGTTGGCATAGTACTACTATAATAATATTATAGTACAATAATGTCATATGAGCAAGCAATAATCAGAAAACCTCCACCTGAAAGAAATCTGGATCGTCCAATCATGTGTATATTATTATTTTGTACTGTACTGCAAGTTTTTAAATTCTGTATTAGCTATTCAGATCCGCTGATATGAGATGCACAACAAAGGGATGGATGGATGGACATTTTAATAACTTAAGTCCTTGTTAAAAAAGACCAGACTAGGACTTATTCTTTTCAAAAGGGGTTGGAGGAATAGACTTACATCAACAAATTAAATAGTAATATTATACAGAATAGAATAGGAATAGAATAGAATAGAATAGAACTCTTCATTGGCCAAGTGTTATTGGACACACAAGGAATCTGTCTTAGGTATATATGCTCTCAGTGTACATAACGAGAATAAAATACATTCATCAAGAATAAACAGATACAACACTTAGTTATAGTCAAGGTTACTAATAAGCTATCAAATCGTACTAGGAAACAAAAACAATATAGTTAAAAGATACAAGCAACATGGTTATAGTAATAAGTGGGAAGAGATAGATACTAGTAGGGAAGAGAAGAATAATAGTAATACAGTCTTAGTAAATTATTTGACTGTTGTGGGTTTAATGGATTTAAATTAATGGATTTAACTAGAAGGCACAAGGCTTTTATAAAGAAAAAAAAAAGCAATTGCTTTGTCTTGATGCTTATATCTCAAAGCTTAGTGAATTTAACAAGAATCCCAGAGCTCATTTTCATGCCCCCCCTAACCATGGCGCACACATGCCCTTATAACTGTTTTTATATCACATCCCTCATAATATTGCTTCAGTCTAATTCCCAGCCTGCAGCTGAAGCAGATTAACACTGCCTGTTGCTGTTCCAGTTTCAGAGCTCTGTTTTTCTATCTTCTCTCCACACAATTTGTGTCATGGACACAATTTAGCACTCCAAATGCTCCACAGAGTCATCACCCTGCATAATGCCTGGCCATTGCTTTTATGAGAAGCTTATCAGGTCTTCAAGTTAATTCCTTACATAAGCAGGAATAGCAGCCTTTCGAAAGAACACTAGACCTGTGTTTAAAGCACGGTACTAGCACTGCACTTCGCAGCAGGTTGATTTTAACCGGGAGAGACAGATTTTCCCCAGTTTTAGGTCTGGTTAGTAATCAGAAGTAATAACACCATGAGATTTGCAGGGTTTCCGTTTCTTATGACGAGGGATTTCGCTTGGGACAGCAGAATATAGGTAGCATAGTTGGTTCAAGGACTGGTGGATTGCACTTTAATCTGGACATCTGGCTTTGCCCCCAGAAAATACATAGAACAGCTTTATTCTCCAGTAAAGTAAACTATAGAATAGTTTACTAGTAAAATGAAGAGGTTCTATGGAACCAGAGGTTGATTGTGTCTTCCAGGACGTTTTTAACCAAAGGACTATTATTCCAAAGCTATGACGTTTATGCACAGACCCCCACACCAGCTTTGCCTCTGCTCATCCAAGCTCTGGTTTACACACTCTCAGTGTCCGTGTGGCAGAAATGAAATCACAAAATTCCCAATGCAGTCCTCTAAAAGTTTTGCCCAGTAAAATTTGATTTTCAAACAAGAATGGAAAGCAATAGGTGCCTTCATCATGATGCTCGGCTGGCTTTGGGAGGGCAGATGATTGAGGAAGAATTACAGGTGGGAGGTGCAACAGGTGGCAGCGACTCACTGCCAATATGATGCTTTACCCCTAGGTGATCAGGATGAATCTCATAATCATGCAATTCTATACATGCTTACTCAGAAGTGGCTCTGTTATAGTTTCCAGGTGATATACTCCCAAATGTATATAAGCTTGCAGTCCAGCAGCAGTCTCTACCTCCTTAAAGTTCATGCACCGCAGCCACAAATACCTAGCAGTATTCTTACTTTCATCCAATTTCATTGCAAAGGAAGGGAAAGGATGAAGGAACCCCCGCTTTCAATTTGCAAAATATCTCCAAACAACATTGGAACATTGGGGAGTAGCAATAGCAGTAGGGAAAAGTGGGCTTTATTAGGTGCCCCTCCCTTCTGCTTCTATCTAATCAAGCAGAGCTTCCAGCATTTTTAGCAGGGAAAAGGAAGATTCTTTCCTGAGGTCAGGAACGTGGGAGGATGCTTCCTGGTTGCCTCTCAGATTCCTTCCTTGAGCTGCCACAGTGAATTTGAACCTGCCCATGACTCTGTTAAATTGGTCCAAAGCCTATACATGTATTGATTCACCCCCAGAAAAAGACTCAAAGGAAAGGCCACCTACTCCCTAGCCACGAGAGAGAGAGAGAGAGAGAGAGAGAGAGAGAGAGAGAGAGAGAGAACGGCCTCATTTTGGTTACTTCCCCTGAGATTCCAGGGGAATCAGCTTTTGCTGATAGACACCAAGAAGGTTGTGCCAGGTCTAACCTTCATCACCAAGGCCAATGCTAATTCCAGCCTCTTCCCCCACAAATTGCAATGCTTGAAAGGGGAACTGAATTGTACCCTCCTCCAGTTCAATCCAGATTGCTTTATTCCTCTCCATGAATTCAACTAATTAGGATTCTGTTTCTGACAGCAGAGTTCTTTGGCAACATCCTTGGTACCTTCTGCTTTGGTGTTCCTGGAAGTACCCTGGCAGCCTCATCCCTTCCAGCCCACCATCAGTGCAGGAGGATGGGAGAAATGCAACTTTAGACCCGAGCAGTTTCCCCAAACTCTGGGAAATGATTCCACCGCTCTCTCCATCCTTTAGTTGTAAATGAGGACTATAAGACTCCCCATCAAAGAGTCCCGGCTTTTATCTTCTTTGATTGCAAGATGTACAAAAGGCCTGGTGGGGGAGGCGGAGGGGCATGGAAGAGAAAGAACTTTAAAGCACACTTGGAGGGAAATTGTTGGATTAATTATCTCACTTGGATCAGTAGTTTTGGTTTCACATTGCTGGCCTGCCTGGATCATGATGTCTTCAGAAGTAGCTAAAAAATCCTGGCACCTTCAGCTGAAAGGGTGCAAGAATCCCAAGGCTGCTGAAAATTCCTATAGAAGGGGAGCAAATGGGGGTGGGTGGGGTGGAGTTTGAGTAAGCAGTTTTTGCCACTCTCTGGTACTCTTTTAGTTGGGTGTAGAAATCAGTAATCAAGACAGAAAGCATGTACCCAATACCAATAGATCTTTCTGGGGCAAGAGGGGAGTTATTTTTAACTAGATCTTCCATTTGCTCTATATTTATTTTTTTACATCGGGTTCTTTATTGTCCAAAATGGTTTACGGTAAGGAGATGGAAATGGAGACCTACCATCAATTTACCACCATTTTCTGACAGTCAGTAGGTAAAATAAGAAGCAAATGTTACAGTTATCCTAAACTTCATCTGGCAAATATTTGAGAGAATGAAGTCAACCAAGTGGGCCCTAATTTATATTTTATTGAGTCCTCAGAACAGGTATCGGAATGTCCTGCTTTGTTTCTAATCAACATAAACCTCCTTATTTACTAAGACTGCATTACTGTTACTATTAATCTTCTCATCGTTCCTATCACCCATCTCCTCCCACTTACGACTG
>JANHFT010002290.1:117212-127689 GCA_032467955.1 Pseudoxenodon macrops | reverse complement strand
AGCATATGCACCAAAGACAAATTCCTTGTGTGTCCAATCACACTTGGCCAATAAAGAATTCTATTCTATTCTATTCTTTTATCAGGTCACTACTCTGGGTAACCCTAAAACGTAACCCACTATTGTCTGTTCTCCCTTACTCCAAGCAACTTGTGCATGGGGCCCAGAGAAGAGTAAAATGGCCTTGCTGTTAATTAACTCAGTTATTTATTAATTATTCCCAATTTTTCACGCAAACAGCAGAGACTCTGGGAGAAGCCACCTAGTCTCAATTTGTTCTGGTAAAGAAAAAAAATTGGTTAGGCAAAACTTTCTTTTTGTTTATATTGTTCTCTACCATCATCTCCTAAATATGTTGGGAGTTGATTCCTAATCGATTGCTTTAGGATGTTTAAGTACTTTAATGTTTTATTGGAAGAACAGGATTCTCCTGCTGTTCTCTTTTTAGCAGTCAGACTGTCAATATCATTGAAAGCTGTCATAAAACAACCGGGGTTATTACCCCATGTACCTAACACTGAAGGTTGTATCGCAATTGAAATGAAAGAAACCGTTCATATGGGGTATCTCTCTATCTGTCCCTTACAGACAGATCACACGTTAATTGTTCATTTATTTGTCCAAAGGGAGGGAGGGAGGGAGGGAGATCTCACCCAAACTTTCCTGCCATTCCTCGTAATCCTTCGCATTTCCCACTTTTCTTCCCACTTTCAGATTGCATGTATTTGTGAGCATTTCACCAGATCAGTGACAGCTCTTTATTTGCATAATTATATGCTCTGGTCTGAAGAGAAAACTAACCCCCAAATTTCATGGGTCACCAAACTACAACAATCAATGTTTTATCACGTATGCTAAGAAAAAGCGTGATGGGGGGGAGGGAGAAGGCTAAGACATATAAAGTTTCTTGGGGAGTTTTTACTCCTCAGAAAATTAAAGATGCGACGCCCTTGAATTGGGTGGGCATCTTTGCAAATTCTTTGTAACCGAATTCTGTGTGTTTTGTTTTTCTAAAAAGGAAAGTAGAGATTAGTAAAGTAGTTCGAAGAGAAAAGGGAGTGCCAGACCCTCAAGCGTTGTTTCAAAGGACATTTCCCAAATAAGCTCCTGCTGTATTTCAACGGTTTTCCGATTCCACTGTTGTAAAACAGCGCCATCCTAGGAGCCCAATTGAGATCAGTGGGACTTGGCTCTCCTACTGTGGGGAGGAAAAACGCCCCGCATTAAGTTCCCAGGATGTCCCAGTCAACTCAAAGCCCTTTGCTGATTCCAGGGAGACCGGCCCGCCTGGTGGCACCGACACCGAGTCTGTAACTTCAGAATATCAAATAACGGCTGAGACGAAGCTCTTAGTAGCTTTTCCTTGCCGGTCTCTTCTTCTTCTTCTAGATGCGCGCACAGACTTGAGCGCCTGTAATTTGGAGTTTTGATTTTTCGAAGTCAATTCGGCTTAAAGAGGAAAAACTGTCCCTTCTTCTTCAACTGCAGGTCCACAGTCTCAAAATACAAGGTGCCACTTGCTTCCCTTCCTGTCTCAGGATCTGACTGCCCATCAAATGCCCGGGGATCCCTCCCTCTTCCAAGCCACCGAAATTGGGGTTGAGTCCGGAGGATGGTTTTTTTTTCCCTAGGCCGCCGACCGTGGCTTGATGTCAAGCTTCTCAAGGGTCTTCTTGAGACGGCCTTTTGCGGCTAGCCTTCCCCTCCCGCCTTCTGGGGTCGATGCTGCTTGGACTCCAGCTGCCAGCAGGGCTGGGCTGAAATCTTCTGCGCACGGTTGCCCTTCTCTTCTGCGGGGGATCCTAAAGGAAGAGGCCGAGCCACCTGCGGGGCTGGAGCAGCACAGGGCTTGCGGGAGGATGCTAGCGATGGGAAGCCGCCGCCACCACCACTTACCACCACCCGGGGGGCTCAAAAACGCCGAGCCCAGAAGCCTAAGAGCTTCCCGGCTGGGCCTTGAATATCAGCCTTACAATCTCAGGAAACCGAGCTGGTTCCTCCACCTCTCTCCGAAGCCTTCCGCCTGGTGAGATCTGGAGGAGACACTGTAGCCCCTCAACCAACTTGTAGCCCCTCAACCATGGTAGGAGCAGCCCCACTTTGAGGAAGGGATTTCCTTTCTCCCACGTACACACCGGTTTGGTTCTTCTCATCTTTTCAGCCGACCCCATTCCTGCCCTGAAAACTTTCAAATGGATGCTTGGGGTCACCCTGGCGGAATACCCCTGAATCTCTAAAGGTAACTGAGCAGGTTGCCTAGGTCTCCAAACTGCTGCACAACTTTTACCGACTCTCCAGCAAATTTTCTAACGATCCCAAAAAAGAGATCGCTACTTTTGGCTTCAGTTCTGCTGCAATGTAGAGGAGGAGAATATCAAATGATAAAATACATGTCTCCACTTCTGGAAGTCTCCCCCAATTTCTGATGGTCCGTTTTGTTCCTTGGGGAATGGGGGGGAATCAGTTTTGTAATGAAGCTTCTCTGCCTTTAATGAATCTCAGGAAATGGTAGCACCTGGCTGATTTTGGGCTCAAAAGCTAAAGAGGGTCTCAGGCCTGGCTAGTAGTTATGGGGAGACATGTGGGATATACCTACGTTTTAGGCAAGGCTAAGAAGAAAAGCACCCTTTAAAAGGCAGTGAGACTACTTCCATTCTGCTGCCCACAACATTTCCATGGGTGAGTCTATAAAATCAGCAAGAGCTGAGTCCACTTTAGTTGCACATTCCTTCAAGTTCATTACCTGAAAAAAAATGTACTCACCTATTTTATTTAATTGATCTAAACATAGGAAATTGGAGGGTTTAAAACTGGATAGTTAATAATAGAGAGAGTTCCATCCACAGTTCATATTTACCTCCAGGGATCAATAGTTGCATGCTATCTCTCCTTCCCTCTTTAAATATTTATTAGTTATAACATTTGGCATCCTTGTATCTTCACTTATCCCAGATTTTTATCTTTTTCTCCACCTTTTTTCTTAAATCTCAAGTTCCTAACAGTGCACCATTTCTTCCATGTTAGCTTTTCATAATAGTTCACACACACACACACTCAAAAGTTAGTCCCAGGAAAATATATACAAGATTGTATCTAGAGTATATGTCACATTCCTATAAGGTTAAGTCAGTAAATGTGGGGGAAAACTATTTTAACCCTTCCCCTTTTGTCTCCAGAATGAACATTTATTATGTGACTTTTTGGGGGAGTATTAATATTTGGAAATACATTTACAAAAATATCCAAATAATGTTCATTCTGTTTTGGAGACAAAAGGGGAAGGGTAAAATTCGAGGTTTATTTTTCCACATTTACTGAAACATGTAATCAACCTCTGAATGATTATCCACTTTTATCATGGCTGGGGTGATGGTGTGTGCGTGGGGAAGAAATATGTGATATGTCTCATCCCCCTCCCTCAAAAAAAGAGTAGAGGAAATTCAATGGGGCTGCTAGGAGAGGACAGTCTTGTTTCTTCAGCTCTCCTCTAGCACCATGGACAGCGCCTCGTCTGTTGTTTCCCTTTCTCCCACACCGTTTCCCTCCCCTCCAAAGAGTCCCTTCCGAAATAAAATGTAGGGGATCCTTTGCCTTGCTTCCTTTCTTACCATCCAAATACTTTTGCAGTGGAAGAGTAACAAGTTAATTTAACTCTCCACTCCTCCACCACCACCCGCTCAATTGTTCATATTGGTCACACTAGTATGGTCCAAATAATATTTTCCAGACACGTTTTGCCCGGTTTTACCCTTCACTATTTCACTGTCTTTCTCAACCACTTTCCCCGAAAAAAATACCCTAAGGTATCTTTCCCCCAAAGCTCGGTCTTTACTGCCTGCCCTTCCCGTGGCCTCTGTCTCTATCTGTCTCTGTCTGCCTGTCTGTCTCTCTTTCTTTGTGTGTGGGGTGTGCGTGTGTCTTTCTGCCTCTCTCTCTTTCTCTGTCTCTATCTGTGCCTGTGTTTCTGCCTGTCTGCCTTCTCTGTCTCTCTCTCTCTCTCTCTCAAGCCCTCTTGGGTTGCGGTTGTGTCCTTGCCCTTCCCAAGTCTGTCTTCAGCCATAAGCTCTATTGGGGGGAGCCAGGCTTCTCTGGAGGGGTCATAACGTAGCTTCTCTCTTCTTTGATGCCCACCTACTCCGAGCACTCCAACTCCCAGACAGCTGGTTAATTACAGCCTTTGAAAGGCACCCCAGTGTTGCAACCCAAACGAAGAGCTGAAAAATTGACAGCAACTCACTTGACAGACTTCTCTTTATCTCCGTAGCCTTTCCCCGTCTCCCCTTCGCTAATGTCACCCACCCTCTGTTTCAGACCCCTAAGTTAACCTCCCTGTAACTTTTCCTTCCCAGACCCACCCACCCACCCACCCGCTGCGATCCTCAGAGCCAGCAAAGTCCCCGCCCCCTGATCCTCTGCCCAACCTTTCATGCCTTTCGGCTGAGGGGGAAAGAGGGAAGGGCAAAGGAACCTCTTCTTTTCTTGTGCTTTGATCACACACCCGGTTGACACTCCAGCAAACCAAGCCGGAGCCCGCACAACCAGACTATTTTACGTGCTCACTATTTAAACCCAACAGGACACCCGCTGCTCATTAAAACCTTTCGCTCAGCCTTTCGTTGTTTCAGTGGTGGGATTCTTGCCACTTGCCTCTCCGATAAAAGTCACATTTTAGAAATAGTGAACCGTTTGGGCAATTGCAAGTTTCCGGATTTCTGTTGAATGTCCCAGTTACCATCCGAACAACAAAGACACAAAGTTAGGAACTCCCGAGGTAGGAAAAGAATTCCAAAGCAAGCCAGGAGTTTTCTTTTCAGATATTATAACCCTGAATTCTGCCACTTTGCTGCTTTGGGAATAGGCTTTGTAGAAAGGGTTACCAGTTCTCTGTATCACACCCATATGGTTGTTGTTGTTGTCATTAGGCTTTTATCGGGGAATAAAACTATTCTACGGAGGGTATTTTGTATTTTGTTTATGGAAATAATACTAATTGCAAAAAATAATAATTATCCAGGTCATTTTCTTTCTCTTTTTTAGCAGACGCTTTCTGGACACAATGACAATATATATATATTGTCATTGTGTATATTTGCAATTAGTATTATTTGCTGTTTTAGAACAGCAGACTAGAGGCACCTGAAGATGGCAAATGAGATTTTGCCAAAACGTTGTACTCATAACACCTCTAAATCTACACAGGAAAGAACCCGAACAACAAAATACCTACATACAGGCACCCGTGAAAACCTCAAAAAAGTTATATATATAATTTTTTTCATTCATCACCTGCCCACTTTTTAATGAATTAAATGGCTTGACTTATTTTTTTTCTCCCCTTCATCTTTGGTGGAAGCAGACATAATACACGTTTTCTGTTATGTGAGGCAGCTTCCCAATGGGAGGTTTCCTCTTAACTTTTACACTTTCTCCTCTCCTTATAAAATGTTAGATAGAGCAGTTCTTTTAAAAAATTCAACAAGCAGGTTGATACAGAAGAAAGAGGATACCTTCCTTTTTGCAAAACGATCTCCTGCTCTATGACATGATGGACAATCTAAACCTGTTGCAATTTCCCAAAAGTTCTTAAAGACAGAGTCACTTTAGGAAAATTATTTTCAATTAATAGTCCAGCTGATTTTCTTCTTACAATCGGGCCGTCCTGATAGACAATTGCTTGCTTGCTTGCTTTAAATAGAAAATGAATTGGCAGCATTATAAATCTTATATTCTGAAAATTAGGAAGCTGAAAATGTGTGTTAAAGAACTTCCAGCTTTCAAATGAAATATTTTGTTTATTCCTAGATCTATCTTGGCTTTTTACATTTTTCCAACAGCGTTTGCCCGTTACCTAAAAATAATAAATTCCCTTTCTCCGTTTTACACTATGACATAGCAGGGTTGTTTTACTTTTTGCCACTATTATCTAGGATGTGCCTCAGCATCTTCTAATGAACTACTGAATCTCAAATTTAGTAATCTTAAAAATAACATTTAAGGGAAGATAGGGGGTATGATGGACAAAAATGGTTGTGATTAAGCGTTCAATATCATGGTGCTTTCTATTTTTTCCTCCTCGATTACTATAACCAATTATGTTTTTTCTCGTGATTATTTTTTCTTTTATTTGTGACATGGGGGGAATCACCATTCGCTCCCTCTCTTGCTCTCTGCAAACATTCAAAGTCGTTTGAAGTTACTTTTTTTTGTCTTCAGGGCATTTGTCAATGTCAAAAATACCTGAGCTATTTAAAGAAACCAAGTGGTGTAGTGTACCTGACTATATACGCATATTCACACTTCAGGGAGTTTTCTGAAAATCATTAGGCACCGATTAATATTTGAAAATGCCTACTGGACATTTCTGCAAAAAAATAATAATATCCAAACCCAGATGTAATATTTTAGGATTAAGTTGCTAGTTAAGCATTATTTTCCTTCAACGGTACCAGAATTTTCTATCGAACATTTTAAGGAGCAATTAATTCTAGAAAACATTCAGCAACCACCAGCACCTTTCACATCAATTTTTCAATAGAAACTCTCTCTATATATATATATATATATATATATTTGCCATCTGCCTCTGTCTCTCTCTCTTTCTCCCGCTTCGTGTTGGAATGAATAGGATTCTTTGAAGAAGCCACGAAACTTACAGATTTTATAACATACGCATAATTTACTTAGTTATATAATAATGAGCGAGATTTCTTCCTCTTCTAAGTAAAAAAGCATCCCTCCTTCCCTCTCAGTTTGGGCGAACTGTGGATGAGGATGGTGAACTCGGGAAGCAGATCACATTACAATTCTGGATTCGTCTTATTTATTATTCTAATTTTGACTAGTGCCATTTGCAGTTCGTCTGGGTATCTGACTTTCTAAAACGGAGCTCCCTGTTCCTGATATGCTGGGCTTGAGCGATCACATTAGACTGCTTAGTTTCGGTGGCGAACATCTTAAGTGTTAATATAGTGCGACAATCCACTGATTCGTGGGTATTTTCCGACTGCCCACCGAGAGCGGAAGAGAGTTGCCACCTTCAGTATCTGCTCCTGAACTAGCAGCTTCCCAGGCTACTGAAGTCACTACCTGTGCCCTTTGAACTGCTTCAGGCGGTGGGAGGGGGAGACTGGGGGCGAAAGGTCTGTTGGTTGCCCCAGCCACAACGAATGCAGCTAAAAGGAGGGGGGGGAAACAGGTGGAATTGAAGGAAGGGAGAGGAATTTGCCGGCATGGGAGTCAGGAAACTGAAGCAAGAGCTACTATAGGTGTTTTAACAGTTCAGCTTTCATTCTCCATTTCATTTTTAACCCACTACGTTGGGACACCTAAGCTTGATCCAGAGCGTATGTTAGCAATAGTAGCAACGCCTTCATCTTTGGTGATTTGGAGCTAGCTGATCAGGTTGTAAAATGTCCGCGATTCCTTCCCCCACCCCAGATTACAGCCTAAACACCTGAGATTGTACAAAGGTTCTCATTAAAAGAGGAAGAAAAAGAAACGGCAGTGCCATTTGTCAAATACTACCAACCATGCCATATTAGTGTCTTTTACCTTTGTGGTAGTAATCTTCTTAAAAATGCATAATTTTTTTTGAAAAAGTGAGCCTGTTTCCTTTCCTGAGGGGTTGAGGGGGAGGCTATATTGCAGTTATTTTAAGAACTGTAAATAAACTTTTTCTATGTTAGTAAAGACAAAGGAAAACAATAATAACTTTGTTGAAACTAATACTTCGAAATAATTTACTCTGCATTATACATACATGTTGGTACTACACTTTGAGATTATTTTTTCTATGAAGAAATATTTCCATAATATGAATTCCTAATTATAGAAACAAAATAAACAGGTTTTCTGCTTAACAATTTCCCCCTCATCTTAAGAAATGAATTCATTTAGGATACAACACATAACCCTTTAAGGATAAATTTAGCATTAACCCAGATCGTGTTTTCTCTATTCCAAAGGCAGCATAAACCAAGAAATGTATACAAATATATTTGACTTGGGAGGTATTTTCACTTTAAAATCCTCGTAATTGTTTTTGGCTATTCACAAAGCAGTCAAAGACTAAAGTTAATATAACCACCACTCTGTTTATATTGAAGCTGCACCTCAATGTATCTATAATGCAACCCTGCAGCCAATAAATGATTTTACGTTTCAATTTTTTTGTAGTCGGATCTTTTAAGCATAAATAAGCCTTTAAAAGGGGAAACCATTCCTGACGAATTCCAAAGCGGAAAAATGCCAGAGCTCATATTTCGACCAGAGGATGCTTTCTATTTTAATCTGGATTATTAATAAGAGTTTGTCCATTGTTTCATGTTATTTAATAGCGTGCCTTCGTATATTTTTATTTATTTATTTATTTATTTATTGTGGTAACTGACATTAAAAATGTCCTCCTCAGAATGACGGCTGGAAACTTTTGGGGGCAACGTTATTGCAAGAGACTCTCTGAGTGCTGAATGGGAACTAAGGTCCTGAAAGACACAGCGCCATCTAGCAAACGAAACGAGAATCAAAGGCGAGGAATGGACGACGCCTCTCGAGCAACCCAAAGGGAGGTGGGGGGTGGGAGGGGAGAGGGGGGGAAGGGAGAAAGAGGGCTGGTGAAACTCCTACCTCAGTTTCACCTGGACAGAGCCCGCCCCAGACCCCAAATAGCACCGGAGTCTCGGCCTTTGCTTTCATGAAAGCAGCTCACCCCCCTCAGCCGTCTCTAACGCCGCATCTGCTTGCCTTAAGTGGCAACAACCAGTTTTTCAGCATTTATTGACGGGGGTGGGGAGAATCCACCTGGCTGGCTCTTAATTACCTTTCCTGCCCGTTATCTTCTCTCACCGAGGTTTAAAAAGAGAAGAGAGTCACCTTGGTCCCGTAGAGGATAAATACAAGAAATCCGCTCGCTTAGATAAGGTGGCGTTTCTTTCTGTGAGTAGCTAAAATAATTCGGTGGATCTCATGCAAGAGTTTAAACGTTCTCTAAAATATGAATCTTGCCTTCCCCGCCCCTTTACTTTTCAGATGACACTTAATTTCAGGTAGGATTTTTTTTTTTTTTTGGTGGATCCAGGGAAATATTCCTTCTTACTAAATTGACTGTCTTTCAAAAAGCAGCAAAAAAACAAAACAAAAAACCCTAAAAACAATTCTTTACTTTCTTTGTCGTTCTGTTGGGTGCAGCTTTGGCCAAGGTAGTGTTCGGATTTATTGAGCTACTGGATAGGACTCATCCTCCCCACCCTGAGGGCCCTGGAAGTTTCACCTTCGCTCGTCTGGAGGGTCCCCAGTTCAGAAAGCTTCCAGTGGAGCCCTCCTGCCCCAGAAATGGACACCAGCAATCCAGTTGGCCAGTAGTATTAGTCCCCAAATACTGCGGTTTTTATTAGGCCAAGAGAACTTTGCAAACTGGAAGGTTTGTTGTGTGAAGAAGCAGAAGGAAAGCAACACACACACACACACACACCGTACAGAGAGAGAAAGAGAAAGAGGGAAGGAAGGAAGGAAGGAAAGAAAGAAGGAAGAAAAGGAAGGGAAGGAAGGAAAGAAAGAAAGAAGAAAGGAAGGAAGAAAAGGAAGGAAGGAAGGAGCAAAGAGAGAAGATCCAATATTAAGTTTGCTGGCCGTGTTTCTATTCGCTCCGTGCAATTAAACGAAGACCGCAAATCCATTTCCTCCAGAGAAACGATAGCGCTTCTCACCAATAAGGCCGACCTTGGCCTTCCTGGCTGCCACCTGCCTGACAGTTGGGCCACCCCTTGCCCGCCAGGCTCGCAGAGGCCCAGGGCTGACCGGCCAAACGGCCTGGCTGGGCTCAGAGCGGCCCCTTTTTTGGGCCGAGACGATCCGCACAGCCGAGTCGCAGTTTGCAACGTCGGAGCTCCTGTTTTACGCGGCCAATTTTTCGGGCCGGTCGTCAGCCGCCCCTTTAAGTCCAATTGGGGGGGGGGGACCGAACGCTTCGCCTAAACCGCCGCCCGCCGAAGAGTTTGAAAGAGCAGCTCAAACTAGTCTGTATGCAGGCCGGGCTCCGTCTCTAGCGAACCCTGGAAAGATAAACCGGGGCTAACCGGAGGAGCCTCGGCCGAGGCATCGCTTTAAAATGTTGCTGAACTTCGGCGGGGCATCTCTGGGGTGGCGACTGGGGGCAAGAGATGCTCTTTGGAGGCTCCTTTGATGTTGCCTCTCCTCCTCCTCTTCCTCCTCTTCCTCCTCCTCCCTATTCCATTCCCCCCCCCCAGCCAGGTAACCTGCTCCACCGTGGGGCTTCCAGCTGCTTAAATGAACATTGATTTATTGCGTTTAAAAGTAAATTTACACACACGCCAACGCCGTTCTCTTTTCTTTCCCCTCCCTTAAGATTCATTTTCTGCTTAGCGCCGGGCCTGACAAAACAACGCCTTTAACTTTATTACCCACCGACGAAGAAATCCGTCTTATTCCTCCTGTCCTTCCCCCCTCGCCCCTCCCCCCT
>JANHFT010002290.1:70645-88558 GCA_032467955.1 Pseudoxenodon macrops | reverse complement strand
GTCCAATCACACTTGGCCAATAAAGAATTCTATTCTATTCTATTCTATTCTATTCTATTCTATTCTATTCTATTCATGGTGGAATATTTTTTCAGGAACATAAAACCAGGAGTGAAGCTGTCCCTTTTGTAAGGGAAAAAAAAGGCTGAGGGGTGAAAGCAACATGCCCTCCAAGAGAGATTCTCAGTCTTCCCCTCACGGCTCTGCAGCAAACGGCAGCTTCTGCAGCCTCTTACGGGAAGGCAAGCAGCATTTCATGGTTGAATGGGCCCTTCGGCGTCTGATCCTTCACTACACTGCAAGCGATGGACAAAGAAACTGCTGCTACAGATATGACAATAATACTGGCCCACATATCACTCTTCTCTGATTGCCGGAACTCATGCTCTGTAGCTGAGTGAGGAGAAGGACACAAGCTAGCAAGACATACAATAGTAACTCTGAAGAGCCGGGAAGATTCATGCAGTTTGAATAGAAACAGTTTCATAAAATGGCTGCACTGCTCCTTCCTTCTGTGCTGCTGCTGCTGCTCTGACTCATTGCTGTGATTTCTTCAGCTTGGTTCTTCGGAAGTAAATCTCATTGCTCAATCACCCACAATTCACATGACTAGACATGTAATAGGATTGCAGCGTAAAGCCTGATTCCATCCCAAATAAGACAGCAGAAGATGCTTTTTGAATCTTTTCTCTGCTATTCCCTTAAAATGTGGTTCTGAAGGAACACTTTGTTCCTAACAAGGTCTTCTGACGCTTCGTTTGCTGAATTGGAAGGCTTCTCCAATGACAAGGCCATTTCTGCCCCATAGTAACTGTAACAGTGGCAACCATCCTGAATTTTCCTACATTCAAGAATTTCGTAATAGGGGATGGATTTGGGAGGAAGAGCACGGTAGTGGCTGTTCCAGTTCTCTTCCTACCAATAATATGTTGCCCCCGCTGAACATTTTCAATAATAAAGGCAACCTTCACGGTGGGCAAATTGCTGAGAAATGCTTCTTAGTTCAATCTGAATTACAGTACAGAATGAAGGGAGATTACGAGGAAGCCATTTTCTTCACCTGTCCTATAGCAAATAGCAATATATGTTCTGGCCTTCGGTTCATTTTTGCTTTTATCTATTTTGAGGAGTGTGCTTAGCTGCCCTTCTCAGTGGACTGCCTCTAAATGTATTCTATTTCAGGTCAGGGATGCAATCAATGAGAATTGGAAAATGTAGGAAGGAAAAGCACCTAAAAAAACCAAATTCCAGAGGTCAGGATCAATTATTAGAACTGAGAATACAATGAAAATGATTCAGAATAAGTTTTTAAGACCTTGAATGAGCCAAACCCCTTTTGTGCTTCATAGCACCCCCCCCCCGCCAAACCAGGCTTCTGTCTTTTGTCCTGGAAAAAAAAGATGTTGCTGCCTTAACATATTGAATAATTAAAGCAGTGAGTTTGTAATTTGACTCTTAAATCAGTAACATCTTTTTGTCAGGCTCATACAGTAAGCTCAGAAATTCTGACGGCCAGAAGTTGAAATCCTTGGAAAATGAAGAAGACTGAATGCAAACGTCTGATTTTCAGATGAGGAAAGAATAACGGAAAATTGAGGGGGAAACGAAAGGTATTTGTATAAGATCAGAAATGTGGGGAAAATTTTCAGATAAGAAAGAAGTAATCATAGGAACAGTCTAGTAAGGCAAATAAGATTACAAGAAAATTCAACTGAATATACGGAAACCTTTTGCAAAAAAAAAGAGAGAGAAAACAGAAGCATGTGCTGAGACAGAATATGTTCTAAAAGTGATTCCACTAGGAAGTGAAATGTAAAAGGCAATAGATCAGCTTTCAAAAAGTAAAGTACCGCGTACAATTGAAATATTTGCTGAAAGCTGTGGGAAAAGAGGCGGCAAAAGCGTTAACAGTTCTAACTGAACAAATAAGCAACAAGATTAACTGAGAGAGAGGGGGAAAAAATCTGTAAAGAATACATTACTAAACAAGAGAGAACACAAAACTATAGGCCCCTCTCACTAATTCTCCATACAAGCAAATGTTGCTAAAGATCTTACAAACAAAAACAGTTACGGATGGAGAAAGGAATGCCAAAGGATCAGACAAGAGGCAAAGGAATATAAGATCAGATAGCTAACATAAGATGGAAAAAACCAGAGAATGTCATTTATGGATTATAGCAGGGGTGTCAAACTCAAGGCCCGCGGGCCAGATCCGGCCCGGGATGTGATTAGATCCAGCCCACACAGCTGTCCTGGATATTGTAAGGAACCGGCCCGTGCTATCCCGACCCACACTATCCCGATGTGCGCACATGTGCAAAGGAGGTGGTGGGCCAGTCCTTAGCTTTCCCATTGGCATCCACCACCTCCTCTTGGATCAGGGGATGCAGCCACTGCCATTGGCAGCAGTCCCCACTCCAGCCATTGCCCCATGATTTTCGTGCCCCTCAGCCTGCTCTCTACCTGTAGAGGCTGTTCCAGCTTTAGCTTTGGGATTGCCTTTTCGTCGCTCCCATCATGGATGGCAGGCCAGAAGTTTCATTCTCCAGCCTCTGCCCCACAATTCTCATGCCCCCCCCCACAGTCTGCTCTCCACCTGGCAGCGGAGCCCACTCCAGCCGCAACCTTGGGGTTGCCTTCTCGCTGTCCCCACCACGGCACCCTTTACCTGGCCTGCCGGAAGTTCCATTCTCCACTTGCTGCCCCACGATTCTTGTGCCCCCCCTAGCCTGATCCCAGTGGCCACAGCATGTCCCACCTGGTGTCTCCTCGAGCAGGGGACTACCACCACTTCTGGGTGTAGAGCAGGCTGGGAGAATAGAACTTCCAGACAGCCATCCCGGTGAAGGGCTGGGGTGGTGGGATGGTGAGAAGGCAATTCTGAGCCTGCGGATGGAGCAGCCCCTGCTGCTGAGTGGATAGTAGGCTGGGGGGGGCATGAGAATCACAGGCAGTGGCTGGAGAATGGAACTTCTGGTCAGCCAGGTGAAGAGCTGGCACAGTGGGGTGGGGAATGAGGGGGCGGCTGCTGGGCAACCTCAAAGCTGCAAGGCCTTTCAGGAACACCATAGAGTCTCCTCCTAATGCAGTGTCCTTTTTCCTCTACCTGTCCTAACTGAAAGCCCTATCAATTGTGGAGCCAACCGAAAAATGTGCCCCTTGCCATAGAGTCTCCTCCAGGCATGCCATGCTTTCCTCCTCATTGAGCTCCTCTCAAAATTGTGGCGCCGACCAGTGACAGGGATCCACAGCAGAGAGATGAAAGAGCCGCATGCGGCTCCGGAGCCACGGGTTGCTGACCCTCTGAGCTAGGGCAAGGAATGGGAGCTCACCCCATTCAGGTCTTGAACCCAGGCCATCAGCTTTCCAGCTGAAAAGCTCAGCATCTCTCACTGCTGAACCATCAAGACAGGGTATAAATCTGATAACAAATAGTTAATAAAATCAATTAGTTAATTCTGAGGAGAGGGACAATGATAATTTTATATCAGATTTAGAGAAAACGATGAAGGCTATGATATTTCAAAAGCAATAACATCATCAGAGAAGCTGAAACCATGGTGATGCAGTTTAATCCTGGCCCTGGAAAGGGGGAATGGATGAATGAATTGTTCAGAAGCAGTTTCAGGAAAGGTTATTCAGCCCTAGAAATGAAGAAAACATAAAAAATAAATTTAAATTACCTCCCCCATTCTGATTTCATTGGTATAAGCGTGGTAAACGGAAACAGACTTTCAAGATTATAATATTATACCTTGAACAAATTCTGAAATTCCAACTATTTCTATTTGTTTACCTTGCCCTTCTTGACCATCCTGGTCTTTCAGTGTGAGAACTAAAAGCTGAAAAAGCATGAAGAAAGAAAACAGATAACTTTGCACTGTAGGCAGGGATGGACTGCTAGGGGTTCGCAGGGGTTCGGGAGAACCTCTAGTTAAGATTCTGTGCAGTTCGGAGAACCCCCAAATCCCATTCCTGGATGGCCCTGCCCACCCCTCTCCTCCCAGGAGTCCCCCACGCAGCCCATTTTGGATGCAGATAAGTGCAAGGCATGCACGTAGGCTCGGGGAGGGCGAAAAAAGGGCCTATCAAAGTTCAGGAAGGCCGGAAACACGAGGGCCTCTGGAGCCTGGGGAGGCCATTTTCACCCTCTCGGAGGTTCGAGGAAAGCCTCCAGATCCCTGGGAGGGCAAAAACGGCCACCTGCCATGGTGCAGGAGGTCGACTAGGCTTTGCCCACCATATTTAGCAAGAATCCCTTGCTAAATGTTTTGAAGCCCAGCCCTGACTGTAGGTGTAAGTGTATTATAGACTGCAAAATCCAATCTATTAATCCTGGGCCAAATAAATAATAATTACAGGAAACATTCATCAAGTAGAAATTCACATATTTTCAGTAGGTGATAGAAGCAGATGAGAAGGGGGCAGGGAGACAAAGAAATTACAGACTGGCCTTGTTAGGTCCATTGGTCCCTTTCAGAGATAGGTTCAGATAGTATTTGTCCATCCAATTATCAGGAGCCAAGCCTGATGTTGCTTAACCAACTAGCAATCTAGGTAATAACCTCAGGTATAGTGGGCTCAAATCAATGCAGCTAAATATATCCAGATACTGCAGTCCTTAAAGGAATCATTTGCTCTGGCTGGTTATTATGCTACAAGGATTCCTCTTTGCATCCTACTGATGCTCATTATGTCGTGTTCTGGCATTATCATATCAAGCGTACTAACCCCACAGCATCTCTGGATATGCCTCACTTCTTCCAACATTGTTCAACAATGTTTTTCTCCTGTGCTGTTAGGGCCCAGCTCACATGAAAAGCCAGCATGCATACAGTACAACAAATGCTTTTCTCCTACACGCAGTTGAGCTCAATCCATGCCTGCTGGAGCAATACTATAGAGGCAGGAGGCCGGGTGGGCTAAATAGCACTGGTGTGCATGTTCTCTTGTAGTCCATAATCAGAACCCTGCATGTATTCAGAATTCAAAATATGAAGCTCTTCCAGAGTGCCTGTATGTTTACATCCTACCGAATGCACTAGTCTCAGCAGATGCCTGCTTTCCCTGGTGGATTTTCTTTGCTGAACTGGGGTGGCCATGTTTAGTTAAAGTTAATGAGACAAAGGAGAGATTAATTCGGATGTTAATTCCACTGCTTCTCCAGGCTATGCAAACTGAACCGGCTTGTCATGATTGCTATAAAGCAGCACTTTCTCACTGGAAGTTTGAAAAGGCATAATCAGTATCAGAATAAAACCAAACCTTCTTTTTTACCTTCTGTATTTTCAGTGTTTTGTCTGTATGCCATATGGGGGCTATACGACCCACATCCAGGCCATATTATGTTGCATCTCTTCCCTTTTCTCTCTCTCTTCTTATACACTTGAGTTAATTTTGCAAGGAGTAAGTATGTGATGCTTATGGAGATGAGAGATTTGGCCCTTTCCATGTTCAGCTCTTTGAGTCCTTCTCCCAAAATTATAAGAAGTTGGAATGTTTTGGACAGGACGCCTATGGAAATGTTCAAAACCATCAGCAGCTTTTGCAAAAGATGGCTTCAAGGTCCATTAAACTATTTTTTTAAATTAAACTCTATTTTAGGCATCAGTTGAATAATTTTAAGTCTAACGTGAATGTGATGAACTCTAAGTTATTATTATTATTATTTAGTTTAAACAATTATGGGAAAGTTCACGTCTGCCAACAAACAGTATTAAGTAAAAAAACAAAGAAGGTGTTAAATATTTACTCAGTTTTGTTATCAATAATAAGCTGGATGTAATTCTCATGCTGCGCCCACTCTATGCCCATTTCACACCAAAGAATCACCTACCACATTTTATACCATCTGCAAATCATTGTAGCAGGAGAGCTACAATGAATAGTACTGTAGATGCCTCTGATGAAGTGAACTGCAGCTCACAAAAACTGCTTTATAATAAACTGTGTAGTTGGGAAAAGTGCTGTCAGATTCCTTTTGACCATCTACAATCAAAGAAACAGAAATAGCAGTAACCCCAACTGTATGTCTGCTCTTGAAACTATTATCTATATCTAAGTTATACTTGATACTGCAGTTATTTCTTATGCTTTCCTTCCCATTATGAACTATGCTATACTCAATGTCCACCAGCAGAGGGAAGCACTAAATCCCACACCTGCTGGAGCAGAGAAATGAACTGGAATTTACTGTTTTACCAGTAACTCTTATGTCTACTACACAGTATTCATATTTTGACTTTTTACCGATGGCTGGAAGAAATTGCACAGAGAAGGAAAAGCAGTCACTCTGACAGTGTGAACTGAGCCTGACTGGCCCTATAATATAAAGTAGGAAGATAAACTAAAACTTTAGGGCTGAGCAAAATATTTTGTTATATAGAATAGAATAGAATAGAATTCTTTATCAACCAAGTGTGATTGGACATACAAGAGATTTGTTTTCGGTGCATAAGCTCTCAGTGTACATAAAAGCTATAAGTGATAAATCATGATCATAGTCATCATAAAAATACATTTATCGTAAATCATAAGTTACAACACTTAGTTATAGTCATAGGATACTGAATAAGCAATCAACATAAATAACACTAGGAAACTAAATAAAACAATATAAATTGTAAAGATACAAGCAACAAAGTTATAGTCATAAGTAGAAAAGGAGATAGGTAATAGAAAAGATGAGAAGAATAATAGTAATACAGCCTTACTAAATAGTTTGACAGTGTTGTGGGATTAGTTGTTTAGCAGAGTGATGGCATTCATGCAAAAACTGTCCTTGTGTCTACTTGTTCTGGTGTGCAATGACCTATAGCATCGTTTTGAGGGTAGAAGTTAAAACAATTTCTGTCCAGGATATGAGGCGTCTGTAGATATTTTCACAGCCTTCTTTTTGACTCGTGCAGTGTAGAGGTCTTCAATGGAAAACAAGTTGGTAGCAATTATTTTTTCTGCAGTTCTAATTATCCGTTGAAGTCTGAGTCTGTCAGTTATAGAGGTGCAGATGACAGACTCAATGATTTCTCTGTAGAACTGAATCAGCAGCTCTTGGGCAGTTTGAGCTTCCTGAGTTGGTGCAGAAAGAACGTTCTTTGTTGTGCTTTTTTGATGTTAGAAGTCCATTTTATGTCTTGAGATATGATAGAACTTAGAAACTTGAAGGTCTCTATTGTTGATGCTGTGTTGTCTAGTATTGTAAGAGGTGATAGTATAGGAGGGTTTATAGGTAGGGTTCTACCATAATTTCTATGGTTTTGAGTATGTTTAGTTCAAGATTATTCTGGTCGCACCACAAGCCTAGTTGTTCAACCTCCTGTCTGTATGCAGTTTCATCATTGTCTCGAATGGGACCGATCACTGTTGTATCATCTGCAAACTTCAGTAGTTTAACAGATGGATCGTTTGAGATGCAGTCATTGGTATATAGAAAGAAGAGAGCACACAACCCGGTGTGTGTGTGTGTGTGTGGGCTAATTGTACAGGTATCTGATGTGATTTTGCCTAGCTTCACCTGCTGCTTTCTATCTGCTAGAAAGCTTATGATCCACTTACAAGTGTGGTCAGGCACAGCTAGCTGGTTTAGTTTAGTTAGAAGAATATTTGGAATTATGGTATTGAATGCCGAGCTGAAGTCTACAAAGAGGACCCTTGCATAGGTGGAAAAGATAAAGCAACATGTGGTAGAAAAGATAAAGCAAGATCATTTCCATTCTACAGATTCAAACTGGGGAGTTTATATCAGCACTGATGGCAGCACAGCCTTAAAATCCTGGCTGGCTTTGAAGTATGAAGATTATTTCTTCCTTCAGTTCTTGCTGCAGTTTATTTGAAACAGAAGCAAAAGCTGGTGTTTATGTTGCAATCCGATGGCTCATTCTTGTGGGAGATCCACTTTCTCTTGGGTGGGTACCCTTGATTAATGTTCACTCCCGATTCCTGAACTCAAGCCAGCCTCTTCCCCCATTCCTAGAGAGGTTCAACTGCTGAGACATCATCCTGGTATGTCACTATTTCTTTTAGGCGCAAAAGAGGGATAGTGCATTGGCAACTTTGATGACCCTTCTTGCAGCATCTGTCCTGTTTCATGAAGAGAACCAAGTGGGGGAATGATAATTCAAGGCAGGCCAGAAATCAATTGCCTTTTAAAAACATATTGCTCATTTAAAGCATGTCAACCCTTCCAAGTAAACTTGACAGGGAACACAATCGTTAGATGAGCTAAGTCTACTTTATTGTAAGACTACATTAATAGAACCTTGCCAGTCTGAAAATACTAATCCATCGCCTTCACATTTAACAGTCTTATATAAAGCAGATTCTTTTATACTTCTCTCTCTCTCTCTCTCTCTCTCTCTCTCTTTTGCTCATTGAACTTTTGTGGCCTTTTCCTTCTTTTATCTGATCATTCCCTGGGCAGCATCTTTCCCCCTCCTCCCTCAAGATTATTCCCACATACCATTTCAGAGGGAATGGTCCAATTTTCTCAGTGCTTCCCAGAGTTTCAAAGCTAACAAATGCAAAGATGATAGCTGATGGATCTCAAAATGCTTTATAGGGATAATAGAGTGACCCTGGTGGCAACGTGGACATCCATCTCATCTGTAAAAAGTAGACTCGATGGGAGGTTATGGGGTAGGCTATGAGGAGCAATAGACTTGTCCTTCAAGAGAGAAGAAAGGTCAAGTGACTGGCTTGGGAGAAATGTCATGGCTTTACTTGATGATAGAGGCCTGGGAAATCCCAGAAAGCTGTATTTCAAGTTTCTGGGTGGCACACACAAGATTAAAAAAACCCAACCCTGAATGAACACTGTTGCTGCCTTTTCAAAATGGTCTCACATCAATGAGAAGGGCTGTATGATCAGGGACAAAAGCGTTGTTTAAAAACTTAATTTAAATCCGAAGACAGACATAAACATTTGGGGTGGATAGGATAAATGACCGATAAACAGGATATGTAACTGAAAATTAAGGTAATCATGATAATTATGTACCAGCCAAGGATTTATCCTGGAGACCCCAGTCAGCCCTTCAGATTGTCCATAAAGGGAGAATTGTCTAGATCTATTACTTTATCCCAAGACCTTTGCTCCTTTCCCCCCTCCCCTCCCAGTTAATCCATTACCTTTACCCCCATTTTTTTCTGGCAGGCAAGATGTCAAGCTTTCCCAGCAAGCTATTGAGAGCAATGAAGAGAGAAAGATTGGAGGCAGATGGGCTTTCTAGGATGGTCAGGGCAATCCAACATAGGGATGGTTGGATGATCTGAAGATCTGGCAGCCCCATTCTCACGCTAGACCAGGTCATAGAAAATACTGCAATGGAGTGCTTTTGGCTTCATGCAGGCTGCCCTAAAAATGACATTTGGGATGTAAGAGAATCCCTGCACACTGAGTACAGACAACAAATACTGATGTCCTGGCCCTTGGCCAGGCAACACATTAACTCAGCATTGCTCACTGGTTTGTAAACCACTTCCCTTTTCCTTTTCCTCCTCCTTCCTCTGCTTGTGATTGTGTGAAGGTGCTTGTCCAGCCACAGTCTGAAGTTCAGAACAGCAAGAAGCAGACTTCAGTCTGGTGCAGTAATTAGGTTGCCGAAGTGACAGCGGAAATTGGGTTCAAGTCTGGGGAAATTCACTACATGAAAGGTTATTGGAAGCACACAGTCTATTCTTATCTTCTTGAACAAGTCGACCTTACATTTACTCTGTGTCCATCCAAGGATGATCCTTGTTCAACATGTACCTTTCTAGGTGACTTTAGATCAGTCATCTTATGTCAGGCTTTTATGTTGTAGGACTCCAGCTTTTATCACTGCTGATTATTGCCGTGCTAGTAGGAGCAACAGGATTTGTAGTCCAAAGGTACCAAAAGAATATAGGATATCCCTTCCTGTAACCAGTTCTGAAGGATTATTGTAAATTAAAAATTGATAACGCCTCTTCCATGTTCCAAGTCCTTGGGCAGAAAAAAAATGAATGTCACAAAATGACATTTTGTGCATGGCTATATCTGTGTATGGTTGAGATGCTATCTGATATAAAGGATATAGAATATAATTCTTTATTGGCCAAGTGTGATTGGACACACAAGGAATTTGTCTTTGGTGCATATGCTCTCAGTGTACATAAAAATACAAGATACTGTCAGGGTTTCGCTATTTTGCTTTCCTTGAGACTATCTTCACCAGTTGAAAACTGGTATTGTTCAAGGTTGTTTGAAAAAAGAAGCATGAAGTCTCAACTGCTGGCGGCCCACGTCCAGCAAGGAGCAAGATCCTTTCCACAAGTTTGTGGCCACCTGGCCCACCAACTCAGACCATTTGATGTGACCTTGGGGGCAACAGGGAGCTCGGCACTGACTCAGAGAGAAGCAGCTGATGAGGGAAAACAAGGGGTGGCTGCCACACTGAGCTCAACGGGGCACTAAGACCTTGTCTGGCTCAATCCCTGGGAATTCCCCGGGGCTTCTTCTTGAGAGCCTGCAGCCCTGCAAAATGATTTAGACTTAAGTCCTCCTCTCACTCCACTCCACTCTCCCTTCAAGGAAGAATCCCCCTCCCACTAAAGTTTGTGTAGCATAGCAGCCCCCTCACTTTCCATTAGGCAACGTTGGCCAGTCCCTTCTCAGCCCTCTGAAAAAGTTAAGACCACTTTTAAGTGAACCAAAGGCCAAGCAGGTTCACTTCATATTAAACCAATTTTCCCCTCGTCCCCCCCTTTGACGTCTCACCCTAGAAAAATTTCGCAGCCTGATATTTACTACAGTGTTGGTGCAAAGCTGTGGTGAGCACCGAGCGTGTAAGGAGCAAAAAGGAACAAGGGCGAATGGGCAGCTTGGAAAACGGGGTGGGAAGAAAGAACTTCCCGAAGGCAAAAGGCCGGATCTGTCCTTCGGAGGAGGCACCGCAGACTTTCCGTAGCCACTTTAGGCCCGGTCGAAAGGCGGCTCCAGGCCTGATCTGAGTTGTGACTGGAAAGAGAGGCCTTGGGGGGGAACAGAAGCCGGGAACTAGCGCTTTTCTTGTCCCAGTCCGACCGTCGCCTCCAAACCCGTTTACCAAGAAGACTAAAATGGCTGTTCTGTCCCTTAGACTTTTTATCTCTTGGGTCTCTCAGGAGCCCCATTAAGGGACGCTTCCCTTCCGCGGCCTTCGGAGTCAAAGTGAAATTGAAGGGCAGGGAAAGGCGGGAGAAAACGCCACTTGGTGTGAAGTGAGAAACTTGGCGTTTCTTCCTTTGCTGAAATGCGCTGAAGTGGTGGTGCAAGGTGGAGTTTGGAAAGGGAGGCGCGTCCTAGGAGCCCGGCTGGACTTCCTGGGTACGATTACACTGATATCCCCCATCCCTCCCGCCGGCTCATCCAATGCTTGCTGGATTTAGTAAATCGCGTTTTATTCCCCCCCCCCCTGTCAGGGCCAAGATATGTTTATTACGACCAAGAGGGAGGCCAAGGGAAAGAGTTGGGGGGGGGGGGAGAAGGAGCACTGGCAGAAGTCAGGGAAACCAGCCACCCAAACAGACCATTAAGAATCGCACCACACTGAAGCAGGCGAAGGGGAGCAGCGGGGTGTGTGTGTGTGTGTGTGAGACAGAAAGTATTCCAAAGGGCCTGGCGAATTGGGGGGTGAGGAACAGAGGGCTCCGCTTTGTTGTCCGCCCCTTGCAAAGAGGCTCCTAGAACTGAAAGGGCAAAAAAGAGGGAGGGGACTCCTTTGTCCCAGCCGATCCTCAGCTATTCTGGGGGCTCAGGTTGGTGTGAAAAGGACGAAGAGGTCACTTGGAGTCGCCTTTTATCTATTCCTCTTTTCTCCTTGGATCAGCAGCTTTGAATAGGCATCTCCTAATTGCTCTTCACAGAAGGAAAGGGACCAGGCCAAGCAGGGAGAAACTGGGTTGTCCCAAGTGCTCCTAGGAGGCAAGAGGAAGGGTTGGGCTCCTGCAGCAGGTCCTCCGGCCTTCCCTAGGTTCCTGGCCTAGCCCTGCATTCGCACAATGTTGGCATTCAGAGATTGGGTCTTAGTTAAATAAGGACCCTTGCACCCTCTTTGGAAATAATCGCTGCAGGAGAATTTCTGCAGGGAGGCTTCTTGCTAGGCTCCCCATTCAGCCATTTGGAGAGGGAGGGGCTGGACAGAGGTCAGGAGGTCTGGCCACTCAATGGGAGGACTTGGTGGTGGCAGCAGAGCCTCTTGTTCCCTTCCCCAAAGTGCTCAGACTAACCTAAAGTTGGAACAGACCCTCCAGGACTTCCTTCAAGATATCCTGGCTTGCATGCTGCTTGGCCCTTGTCTGCCTGTGTGAGATCAGTGTGACTTTTATTCCTAGACTGTTAAAATTGATAGGCTGAATCTTAGCAAGGATTCCTATGCCTCAGAAGGTGGCCCTTCTGCCCTTACTACTAGCCATAAGTTATAGGCTTTGGCTGCAAGAGGCAGTATGGTCCACCCTCTTTTGGATGGTCACACTGGAGGTATTTTCAAATACATCTAGTTGCAGAAGGCTTTGTTGATAAGACCACCCATTTCCAACTCAACCCACGGTTCTGTCCTTCCTGACCTCCCCAGTTCAGCTGGATAGCAGTCGGGTTGAGTCAAGGCCCCGCCTCCATCCATTTGGCGCATTCCTGCTGCAACGCCTCTGCACTTTCAAGAGCTGAGTGGCTGCCCTACCTCTCAACCCCAGCTTGGCTCTGGCCCAGGGTAGACAAAAGCCCCTTGGTTCATGCCACAGAAAGTGGCATTAAAGCCAGTGCAGGGGTCCAGTTAGTGCTCCTAAGCAGGTCTTGGTTATTCCTTGTCTCTTTGCATGCATTTGCAATTACACACACACATGTTTCCATCAAAGAAGACCCTCTTCATATTTTGTATCTTCAGGAAAAATGGCTCAGATGCAGCTGCTTGTTCTTTCTTTTTGACCCCACCTCCCATTACTAAAACGACCATAACTGTGCTAACTGGTCCGAAATTCCTGGTTGAGGTTGTTTTTTTCCTCAGCTCCCTTAATCACCTCATTTGTCACCAAGAAAATGACCTGCTACATATTCACTAGAATACCTGATTTATTTTGATGTAGTGCTTTGGGCTAGAGCGAGGATCTTCCCAGTAATCCCCCAATTTGAAGTTAAACATTGAACAAGAGGAGGTGGTTGTTTCCTTAAAAAATTGAAAGTTTGAGGGAGCTGTTAAAGCTTGCTTATGTGACTAAACTGACTTTCTCGGATGGCTGAGGAAATGTAGCTTTTAACAAAAGCTGTAGCAAATGTGATGAATGTTTGGGAATTACCAAGCCTTTCAGTTCTCTGAGGGAAATAAACTCTGTCTCTTGAGTGTGTGAAGTGAATGGGAATTGCTGCAGAGGTGGGCAGAAAGCAAGGAAAGAGACAAATTAAAATCCGGATTTTGCAAAAGTTTACACCTGATTCGATGAAAATGGAAATGAATAAATAAACCTCAAACTGGCTAGTTTGGGTGTAGTAGTTTAGCAAGACTAATTGCAGACAATGGAGCTGAAATGACTTTTCCAATTAGCTGCTGGTTGGAGTTTAGTTGGAGGAACTGTCAGCTTCACCGATGGGTAATTGCTTTATTGCTCACAAAACTATCATCTATTTAGAACATATGTGCTAATTACTATGGATGGGCGTTTGGGAGTGAGAGAGAGGGAAAAAGACAGTGTGGAGAGGGAGACCATAAATCTATTGGCACTGGGGGGAAAAGTCCAGGGGGCTGCTGAGCAGTGAAACTCTCTTCCTCTGGAGGGATGAAGGGTCTTGGTGAGATGGTAGACATCCTGTTTTCTCCCCCCCCCCCGCCTCCAGGACCACACTGGGAATCGGTTGAAACAGACTGTCCCCCACACTGGGAATCAAAGCAAACAGACTATCCAAGCAGTGTCACCCTAAGTGCTGCCTTTAAATCCTTTTAATTCTCTTGAAGTGACAAAGCAGGCAGACTGATCTTCCAGTTTCAGCTTCATTGGGGTGGGGCTGGTGGGGGGGGGTAGGTGTCAACATTGAGGGGGACAGTTGTGCTGTAGGATAGAGATCAATTTCAGCTGCAGGCATCCCGGCTCCCTGGAAGGAGTGGGAGTGGTGGGGACCAGGCGTTCCTCCTCCTATTGCATCCCCGTTGTCTTTTCCCCATCCTAACATCTTCACTTAGAAATGAATTATTCTGGGAAATTAAATCTCTTTTCACCTGCTTAAACTTTGTTTATATCACAATAATCACAAAGTAAAACGGCTTCATTTGAAACGGTGTGTGGAGGGGGCAAGCTAAAGAAAGGGTCAACATTGACCCCCGTTTTGGAATCACTAAGGTTTTTTTTAAGGGTAAGAATGGGAGAGGAAAAACCCCCCAAAACCCACACGTCTTGGGAGTTGAAATGGGTGAGGAAGGTGTCCAGGAAGAAGTACAGTGGTACTCCAAGCATCTCAACGCTGTTTGGCAGGTGTGGTCTGCTTAGGGAGTCCGCTGGAATAAAGGGCGCTGGATGCAGGAGAGGATCTGAAGTGGAAGAGATGATAAGAGGACTTCAGATCGAGGTTTCTTTTATTTTCTTAGTTTGCCAGCGGCGTTTGTTTATTCATTTTAAAGTAAGCTATTGCTTTACTCAGAAAGTGAAAAGAGTGGGCGCTCTTTTTTCAAGCATACTGATAATCCGCAGGTTTTTTTTAATTTTAATTCTATGCATCTCTCCCATACTTTCTCTTACCTTTGAACAAGAAAAGGAAGGAAGATGGGAAAAATAAATACAATATACAAATAAAATAAAAGAGACGGGAAGACAGAAAGATGCATCTTTTCAAAAACTAAAATTTAAGGCCAGATTGGAAAGAAGTGTGTATGCATTAGAAGAATATACCTGTCTTTGTACTCCGGGTATCGTAAGACTGATTTCCAGAGACAGGTCAGTACCAAAAAGTGTGAACTGATTTTGACCATTCCTTTTCCTTGTCAGTAAATGCTAGTTTTCAAAACAGCTTTCAAGAGAGAGAGGGAGAGGGAGAGAGAGAGAGAGAGAGAGAGAGATAGAAAACAAAAGGGTGGCAGCGGGGAGGGAGAGATAAAATATCTGCCTAGGCTAGCATCTTGCCAGAACTTTTTATTTGGATTTATCTACCAGCTCTGGCTAGCATATTGCTCCTCACTCCAACCCTTCACCTCTGAAACTTTTCAAGTCTCGTAGCTATTCCTGGTATACTAAATGGTAGGGTTTGCAAAGGATCTGTTCAGGGAGCGATCAAGATCCAGAGCTCCATTTTTGGCTGCCCTCTGGGCTCTTCTAAGCAAGATTGTGACACCTCTCTGAAATGGGACACCTCTCTTTTGAGCCCCGAGTGGCTGTTAACAGCAGCCCTGATTTCTCAGAGAGACTGAAACCAGCCTTGAAGATATTTTCCAGAAGTCCCCCTCCCTCTCCCGGTTGCAATGCCAGGGCAATTGGGAGAAATGCCTTTTGGACAGAGAGTCTTCCCAGACAACAGGGGGTCACAGTGGTACAACGGGAGTGAGAGGATTTGATTCTGGTACTTGATGATCAACTGGGGCAAATTGGCTCCGGGGTGACCTTTATTTACAAAGCATCAAAGATGGAAACGATAGACACGGGCGTGTGAGGCTTGCATTAGCCAACAACTAGGAATGGGACGGCTAACAGAGGAAAGCCACGAGAAACTTGGCGGAGGCTCTTAGGAATAATTCTTTTCCTGCAGCCAAGGTGGGGTCCTCATCCTCTGAACTCCACTGGAAGGCAAATAATAAAAATCAACCTTAAGGAGAGTAGGATTCATTTCTCCCTTTTCAAGTACGCCGGGTCCTTTTATTGTGTTCACTTTTGGAGAAGTCTCTGGGAAAGGCTGGTAGGGAGCCCCTGCCCACTTTGTGGTTCCAAATCCGGAATGAGTTGATCTCGAACAACGTTTCCCAAAAGTCTCCAAAGCTGAGAAACGCTGATCTAGAAGAATGAAATATTAATTTATAGACACCAAGTTTGTTTGCAGTTGCAAAGCGGCCAAAAGCACACATTCCTGTGCAAATTACATATAATTTCTGTCTGCCTATACTTATAATCCTCTCGTTTAGATCACTGGTACTCTCTTTCCCATAAAGCATATAACAGGTTTATTGGTTTACAACTGTGTGTATTCCCAATGCTGATAGCATGTTTTGAACTGGCCGTGTGTCTATTTTTCTGTTTCTCTGAGGGATCCTAGATAAGGAACTAGGTGTGTGGTTTTTAAATATGCAAAAGCTTATTAAAAAGTCAGACAGATATTCCTAAAAATCTCAAGTGCAAGATGTGCACATTTTTCTTTCAGTCACATTAATCGCCCAGGCACACCCCCTCCCATGCGGGGGTGATACGTGAAAGTACTTATCTCTAAATTTCATGCACAAAATAGGTGTGTATAAAATGAATGTCCATTCATGCGTATCTTGCTTATTTATTCAGCGGGTAAAACTGATGGAATAAAAGAAGGCAAAGGCCTTGGAATGTTATTCCCTGGAGAAATTCTCTGCTTCCCCCCCCCTCCTGGCATCCTACAATTTAACATCTTCGCTTCCTTTCCCTCCCCCACACACTCTCTTGGTCAATGTTTCCCTTCTGTTCCAATCTACGTCTCCTTTCTTCCTTTCTCTGTCTGAGGAATTAAAGTCGTTATTTAGACTCTTAAGCAACTCACCCATCCAGCCTTGTTATTTAGAAACAAACACGGATGGACGTTCCCCTCCAGGTCCACCTGCCTGGCAGAGACAGCTGCGGCAAGCCGGTTCTTGCCCTTCCACCTCACCTGGGCGAAAAGGGCGCTTCAAGCCGCGGAGTCCGACGGGTCAGGCGGGCAAGCAACGGGAGCAGGAAGGGTGATGGTAGCAGAGAGGGTGAGAGGGAGGGAGGGAGGCCGCCGAAACAGAAAGTAGTGGAACTCCATTGATTTTCGATGCTTTGTCTGTCTGCTTTGGCCCTGCTTCTCCTGATTTCTCTCTCCGATAATTCTCCAGGTATGAGTCTTTCCTCAAAGGAAGGAGGGAGGGAGAAAGAGGAGAAGAAGAGGGAGAGAGAGGAACTGATCCCCATTATTTTATCCAGAGCAGCAGATCACAGGTGTCCAACCTGCAGTTCTGGGCTTTTCAACTACCTCCTGTAGCCAGATCTTCCCAACAAGTAGTTACAGTGTCATATAAACTTTCCTGATCCCAAGGGTAAAAATGGGGTGGGGAGTGGGTTAGGGGTGAGGGTGGCATTTTAGCCCATGTACAGTGGAATCTTACACACCTCTATGCTTGATTTAAAGCGTTATCTCACCCTTTTTTTTAAATTTTGGCACAAAACAATCCCAGCATAAAATCGGCTGTAGGGTTGAACTGTCTCACCATGCACTGTGTCGTCCCTTGTGACTGGACGCTGAGTTGGATTAAATCTCCTTGGTGTTCATGGCAATGTGGCAGGGCAAAGAAAGCATCAGGATTGGGGTGTGTATTCTAAATAATTCGGAGGGTGGAATTTAATCCTGCCTTCAAACTTTCTTTAGAGGGAGAGAAACTGCCACCGGTTCAAAAAAACAAACAAACTTGTGTGGTTCATGCCATAGGACCTGCCAGCACTCAGTGATTTTAATTTAGAACAAAACTAAGCAGTGCTGGACTTTATTTTTTTTTATTAGATGGGAGCCACGAGGGAATCCCAGGGCTGTTGTCTAGATCGGGAAATTAAAGAAAAATCTGGACAATGATAAACCACTTATTTTTGCCTAGGTAACTACCTGGATGCACCCATATAGGCCCCCCCAAGAACAATTGCATTCTAGAGCAGGGGACTCCAACCTTGGCAACTTTTTGACTTGTGAACTTCAACTTCCAGAATTCCTCAGCCAGCACAGCACATGGGCTGGCTGAGGAATTCTGG
>JANHFT010002290.1:59072-70545 GCA_032467955.1 Pseudoxenodon macrops | reverse complement strand
CAACCCTGCCAACTTGTTGACTGGTGAACTCCAACTTCCAGAATTCCACAGCCAGCACAGCACATGGGCTGGCTGAGGGATTCTGGGAGTTGAAGTCCACAAGTGGTAAAGTTGCCAAAGTTGGAGACCCCTGCTCTAGAAGATCTTTACAGCTTGGGTTTCTCTAGGTTATCTATCCTCCCACATATCTTTTGGTCACTTTGAAGTTAAAAATCACTTGGGCAATGTAGATATATAAGGGAAGATGGCTTCCTGACTTAAATGTAAAGTTATACATATTTATATATAAATAAATAAATACTGTAAAGTTAATATTTAGGGCAGAAATACCAACGGAGGAGGAGGGAAATCCTTGCCATGATTATGCAGCAAGCTAGGTCTTGTATACTGTAGCAGGAGAACTGAAAACTGATTAACCGCTGGACAAAACTGGTTTTACCTCACCAGGAGAAGAGATTGAAACTGAAAAGGAGAAGGATGAGGAACCTGGCGTAAGAATCCATATTAAAGTCAGTTTTATATGGCTAATTATTTTCAGGATGCTGGCACGAGGAAAAATAAAATATGAAATCCAAGACTCCCCACCAGCCTCACTTTGGAACGGTGCAAATATGGAGTTGCATAAGTATAACTTCTCTTCTTTCCTAAAAATAATATCCAAATTCTCTTTTCCTTTCCTGTGGGAAAGAAGCCTGGAGAGAAGATAACATCAGAAGGGCGAGCAAGAGGTATAAAAGGAAGTCTGAAATAATCACAATAACTCTGAGAACAAATGCTGGGAAAGATAGGTGGTGTTGGAAGTAGATTAATGACCCAAGGGCAATTCCTTGGGCCTTAGCCACTTGGTTGGCTTCACAACAGACTCCAAATCCATTTTAGTTTCACCTATAACATATCCTCTGCTGTTGCTTCTAAGAATCAGAGGAGAGGAAGGCATGTTCTAATATGCACCTTAACAACAATCATGGGTGGCAAGGTGGCTTATTACCCACCTGGAGCCTGCAGCTTTTATTCAGCTTCCAGAATTGCCGACATAAATCTGTGGTTTAAATCATAAGTTGAGGCCAGGTGAGACTAACTTTTGGAGTGAGCAAGAGTCATCCCACAGAAGGCATTATGGTGCTACCTAAATTGCAAGTGAGGAAAAGGGGTCAAATGTGAGCTCAGCTCAGTGGGACTGCTCAAGTACAGGTAGTCCTCAACTTAGCAGTTCACTTAGCGACTGTTCAAAGTTACAACAGCACTGACAAAAAGTGACTTGACCATTTTTTCACACTTGTGACCTTTGTAGCATCCCCATGGTCACGTGATTTACATTCGGATGCTTGACAACCGACTTGCAGTTGTGACGGTTGCAATGCCCCAGAGTCATGTGATCCCCTTTTGCAAACCTTCTGACAAGCAAAGTTCACCGGGAAGCCAGATTCACTTAAACAACCAAGTTACTAATTTAAAAACTTCTTACGGCTTAAAATGGGGCAAACTCAAATGTCTCTCTTAGCAACATACAGTACATTTGGGGCTCAATTGTGGCCGTAGGTTGAGGACTACCTGTATAAGATGGCAGCCTAGTTGCTGAAGTCCTTGAGTATTTCTTGAGGAAAAGGGTGCATTTTTAGCTGACTTCTTCTGTATGAAAAACAAAACTAATTTACAGACAGCATCCCAGAATAAGGAGGGAAAGAGCTACTTCAATGCTCACATGAAATGATGGAAACCTCAGGGGATATTCAGAAACTAGAAGTGGCCTAGGCAGGTTCATATTTTAAATAAGCTCAAGCAGGGACAGAAAGTCTGGGAGAAAAACAACATGATATTAATGAATGGCTTTTCTCTCTTTTAAGCGAACCTACTTAGGAAGAGCAAGTTTTCATTTGAAGAAACTCTGGAAGTAGGAGAGGAGTTTTGAAACAAGTGGGTTTTTTTTTTGGAAGCTGCCAGTCTTTCTGGCAAAGGATTTCCAGGATGCCTCTTTAACAAGGCAGTTGAACTTTTGGTAGCCTTTCTGAAGGCCAGCAGCCAAGAAGGGAGTCAGGAATGTAGTTTCACCCTGAACTTTCCCCTTGGGAATTTGACCATATTCACCACTTGAAAGTACATAGGCAGTTGGGAGGAATCTTTGCTCTTGAGTAGAGAAAACCAGCCATCTCCCCCACCTCCTCCATCCCTTATGTCCCTCCCTGACTTTCAGCCTAAAGCAGCTTGGATTTCTTTTCAACTGACCCACCCTAACTTCTTTCTTCTCCTCCCTCCCCTTCCCAGTTTATTTCACTGAGTAGATTAAGGGGCTGTTCTTTTATTTAAGTAAAACCTTCTTATTAAGACAAAATTACTTTTGCTGATGTGGGCTGTAGAAGAGGGGTTATATAGTTAAGAGTCCTGCAGTCTGGGATACTTAACTTTCTTTCAGGTTTGTGGAGGATTCTCTATTTCTCCTCCATTTTTCCCAACATACAGCCTTGGACTTAGGCCAAAGTGCACAGACCAGGGGGTCCTACAGAGGTGGGTGATCCACAAAACCAGTTTGACCGAAGCCAGTTGGAACTATAAGATGGTTGGTTCTTGGTTCTGGGAACTACTCAGAAAAGCTGCCTCCAACCCTTAACTTGGCTTGCTCGGCTTTTGAAGAGAGGCTTTTTTTGCTTTCGTCTGAATCCCCCTCGGGAGAGCCTGTGGGCAGATGGACTTTGATCCAAAACACGCAGATCTGGCAAAAATCGCAGATTGCCAGATCTTAAGAGGGACGGGGCAAAACTCATCCCCAAACATTCGCCCCTTCGTGCCCAAACGGGGGTGAAGAACGTCTGGCCAAAGGATCGGCTGCCGTCCCAAGTCACGGTAGTGGGTGCGCTTACTTTCTCGGCTAGTCGGGTGTGTGTGTGTGTGTCTTGTAGAAGACGTTGCGATACCAGGTGAAAAGCTGGCGGGCGGAGACCTGAATCTAACGGAACCAACAGAGCAATTATTCCACACGGGACCGGCGGCAGATCCTTGGGGCCGGCAACTGCGGAGGCAAGGAAGGAAGCCAGGGCGAGCCAAGCGCCTTTCGCTCCCCCACCCCCTATTGCCGGAGTGCAAGCCCAAGGCCTCCCTCCCCGCGGGGTCCAGCCCTTAAGGGTGGCTCTGGGATGGGACGCTCAGTCCCGCTGGCTTAAACTCGGGGGCGGCGGAGACGCCGGGATCCGAAAGCTCAGCTGTAAGTCAGCGGCTCCTTTTCCAGAGGTGATTTAGGGGATCTGAAGCCCCCCCTTTTTCCCCCTGGAGGGTCGGCAGTTGTGTGGAAGCGAAGCTTGAGAGAGCAAGAAGTTGAGGAGCTGCAAGGGTGGGTGTTCATATTGGGGGGTGGGGGTGGAGAAAGAGGTTTCCCGCAGTTGTCTTAGAAGAGGGCTATGGAAAACCGGCCCAGATGCTCTGGATGAGACTTGTGGTGCACAGCGAGGGAGAGAACTCGGCCAAAGAAGTCATCCTTCCCCCAAAGGCGTTTTGAGCGGCCCCGATCCAATGCTTAACCCACCTTCCTCGACCAGCAAAGAGAGCCTCGGGTCCCTTTCCGTGGCTGCAACTCAGAAAGAGCAGCAGAACCCCGAGAGGTTTTACTAGGCGCGGGCAGGAAACGCTGATCCATTGGGAACGGAACCGTTGCTTGGTATATCAACGAAGCCCCGCGGGTGCGGATAAACGGGGGGGTGCATCAGCTGGCTTTATTTCCGATAATGCGGTGGGATAATTTGCGGTACCACTGATCTGGTACCACCCTGAGGTTATTCCCTCCCGGAATAAGTGGTGCTATGTGAGAAAGAGATTAAGTAACAACAAGCAAAGGAAGTTAGAAGGCGTGAGGTAGGAGCAATAAAGGACAGTATAATTAGATCCTGTGTACATCAATACAATGCACGGTCCTCTTTATACCTTTCTATTTTGACAAATCATTTGCTTCCAACCCATGCAGGCGCTTCCCCTTCTGTTCAATTGTGACTGATTCTCAGAGAATGCCTGAACAAATCCCTGCAGTTTTCTTAGCAAGGTTTGTCTGAAGTGGCTGGCCATTGCCTGCTTTGTTGGGCTGAGAGTGTGTGACTGGCCCAAAGTCACCCAACTGGCTTTGTGCCTAAGGTGGGACTAGAAGTCACAGTCCCCTCGTTTCTAGCCTTTCCCCCCCCCTAAATGTTTCACCTTTCTCTTTTGGGGGGTGGGATCTCCTCAATTTATGGAAACAGACTTCTCAACTTTTCCATTCCTTTGCACTTATTCACTCTTCCCTCAAGCACTATATTTGTTTGCACATCAACCCTCATTCATCCTCTCCATAGGACTCTCTTTAGAATTCAATCCACATTCCTTCAGCACTCATTCATTTCTGTTCCCAGTTTTCCTTGTTTTACCCCATACACTCAAGGACTCCAGTCCCATTCAACTTATTTATGTACTTTGATATAACACATCTCCAATATGACAAAGGGGGCAGAAGCTCACTCTTAGACACATCCAGTTTGCTTGTTTTGACAAATATTATTTGCAACATATCATATAATATTCAGTATCATCCTTTTCATATGTGCATGTTTAAATTTCTCTACCCATTTACCCCCATCTTCAGTTAACACTCTATCACGGGACACACATTCCTCTACTTTTCCATCCATCCATCCATCCATTCCTTGTTCCCTCTCAAAATAACTATCTTAATCTTAAGATCCATATTCCTTATTGCACCATACAATTAGTGAAACCATTCAGGTTTCTGGCCAACGACATGGCGTCCCCTGCATACAAAAGTCTACACATGCTCATGTTCCCAACACACCTGTAATATCATCACAAACACTCCTTGTAATCTTTTCTTCCATAAATAGATAAAACAGTCAAGGAGACATCACACATTTTTGTCTACCTACTCAATGTTGAAGCACTTGCTAAACATTTAATTTGTTTTCATAGATGCTTCTGACATATATCATTCTGATCACATTCAGCAATAGCCCATTCACTTTATCATACATTTTTCTAAATCAACAAACAGCATATTTATTTCTCACTTTTATACATTTTTCAGTGATCTGTTGCAGAGCAAAAATCTCAGTGGAGTACTTATCCAATGAAAAATGAACTGCAGAGATTTGAGAAATAACAACCAGAATTTTGCCCAACAACTTTAGAGGTACACTCCACAATCCCCCATGCAGCTTTTGCAGTCACTTTTACCACTTTCCTTTTTGTACAGGGAAACAATAATATTTTACAAAACATTAGGAAAAAGTATAGTCTTTGAACAAGCATTAAGCTAGTCTCATAGCCACTCATAGCCACTCTATAAGCAAACCACAGTCCATATTTCTTATATTATCTGCAACTCTACTTTTTTTAGAACATTCCTATAGCACGCATTACTTCTTTTTCATCATCTCACTCAATTAGTTACATTTACAGCATTTATTTCAATTTCACTTTTTGAGGTAGCTCTATAACTTTCCAGCAAATGTCTAATGTTTTTCCTTACAGCATTTTCCCTTATTGGTTTCTTCCCAAACTATTTCATCTCTGTCACTTTTAATTCCATTCATTCTGCATCAGATTCCTTGTTTGGCCTTTTCCTCTGTTGCTTTTGATCTTAACAATTCCTTGCTTTATTTTTTTCTAAACACTAAATGATTTCTTTCTCTTCCTTTTTTTGTCCAACACTTATTCCTGTATGTACATTTTTCTTTATCCATAGCCTCTTCCATTTCAACATTCTACAACTTATCCTTTTTTATACTTCCATTAGCTTGTCTTCATAAACTTCTCTGTCATTATATGGCATATTCTATTTACTTCACATCCTCTTTCCTTACATTCCTTACTTTCTATTCAGATCAGTCTAGCTACCAATAGATTTTCAAGTAGGATTCATACTTTCTCTTCCTGTAGTTGTTCTCCTTTCTCTCAAATTTCTTTTGCCTCTTTCCTTTCCTTCTGTCTCGATTTTTTCCAAAATCCACTCATGATGTTATCAACAGATGGTCTGTATTACCTTCAGAATCTCTCAATCTCTTCTGTCTGTCAATCAATCTCTCAATTCATTACAAACACATAAATCAATCACACACACACATATATACACACACACACACATCCACACACATCCACATGTGAACAGTTTCTGATTTTGACCTTGTCTACTGCTATAATGTCTTGTCTACAGGAACAGATGTGCATGCTTAAACCACCTATTTGAAACAGGCCTTGATCTAAACAATACCCACTAATCATAGTTCTCATTAATTCTTTGATTGCCAAATGGTCTAATTACTTTTATGACTGTCTCGCCTGATTCTCAGCCATCTATTCATATCATAATAATTTCCCTCCTGGAATATATTCATTCAGAATGTTTGTACAATTTCTCCTAAACTCATCTCTGGTTCTTCCATTATCACCATTCACTGGATTCCTACTTTTATTGTACCCATAGCAATCTAGATAACACCAAAGCATACTTTCTACCCAAGTAATAAAGATGCCCTTGAGCCAAGCTCTACTCCTGATGACTGTATGTATGCAGGTGTTTTTAAAAGCAACATCACATAATTTGCCATCTTCCAGAGCATTTTTTAAACTTCCCAGACTAGCCAACAGCCCTGGAATTCCCAGGTGTGCCCAACCCCCTATATAATAACTTAAACAGGGTTGACCTTCCAGCCAAGAATGATTAATTGCTACCACCTGCTGGGGGATCAAAAACTAGCTAACTACATTATAGAACAATATGTTGTTCGAGAGCAGCCTTTCTGGTTAGTTTGTAGTTCAATATGTCCCATACAGTTATTTTGAGTAAATCATGGTTAAACGTGAGTAACTTTGTGGTGCAAACTCTACAGAGTTCCAAAGATCAGAACAAGCATTTGGATTCCTGCACATTCGCTATAATAGATACTCTTTGGAACACAAAGGAATGGGTTGAGCAAAGCTAAAACTTTTATCAGTACTTCAGACTTGGAAGAACATACATACATACATACACAGAGACCTTGCTGCTTCTGAGCCTGTGCAGAATGCATGTCATCATGAAGAGCATCAGTTTTTCCAAACTCTGTGCTTTCTAAATTTGCATTATTAGATTGCACTCTGGCTTAGAATGATTGGAATGATATCCAAAACATCTAGAAGGATGGAGCAAAATATACTATGGGTTGTGCCTTCAGCTTCCTGAATTAAGCAGGCCACTTTTTCAATAATGATATTAGTGTTCACCTCAAATCTGACTGTATTTAAAGGCAAGGAACTAAATGTATTAGATTATCTAACATTTTTCTTGTCCACCTTTCCCTTCTCATTCTGCTTTCCTTCTTCTTTTTGAGATAGGATGGATCTGAAGTACCAACCTGTTTGTTTCTTTCTGGAATGTTTATAGTTTTAACAACTATCCAAGGCTAGGATTCAGCAGGAATACTTTTTCTGAGCTCTGACTAGGGAAGATAGCATGGAAAGGGAGAAAGAAAGACTCATGTAACTATTTTGCATCTGCATAATTGTTAAAGAAACAGGGGCTCTGGTCTAACAATGGTTGGCAATCTATCTGGATTTCTTAGAAGTAAATGTTGCCTCTTCTCCTGTCTTCTGATTCTTTCATTGGCTTAATACTTTTATTTCTGCCTTTCTTTGCATTATATAACACCGGTGGATTGTAGGACTGAGACAAAAAGCATCTCAAGAGGAAGATTGGGAAAGGCAATTATTTGCAAATATTATTTATTAAAATCGAAGCATTGTTTTAATCCAAGTAAGATTCTAAGAAATTCTATGCAGCTTCCAGGTAAGTTTTTCAGTGTTGGGACATTTTTCCTGAATCTTCCTCAGGCAGAAATGAAGAAGAGGGTTGTTAGTTACCAATAGTAAGCATCAGGATCACAAATTACCATGACTAATTGTTTAAAATAATGCTCATTGCACAACAGAGTGAACGAAGGTGCAACTTCACAGAGATTTATTTGGCAGCTAGTGCTAAAAACCAATGCCCTAGTCAGTACATGTACTGACAGTACTCCCACCTCTCAAGGGAACTGCAAATAGTTATATTTATTTATTTTTAAATTAAATTTGTCATCTTACTTAGCTTGGTGCCCCAAGTCACTTTCTAGCTTGACTACATAGGCTGGTGAGTTTTGCCTGAGAGTAAGTCATTAACCTTAGTAGCACTCTCTTCTTTATAGGCTTGTGCTGCTCTTTGTGTAGCCCTTTAACAGCTGGATATTGCAGGGGGAAACAGCCATCAAAGTTTTGCATCAAAAGGTTATAAACCATATAACCTAGCAGGTCACCCTACGAGAGTGTCACAATGGCCCAATTCAACATTGTGCTAATCCACTATGTAGTTTATTTAGGAGAACATGGGCAGAGAGCATGTTGCATGGACCCAGCCAATTGAAGCTCAGTCAACCATCCATCATAAAAAGGAAGTATGGCTGAGTGCTTACAGGACATTTTAATATGGAGTAGAAAGGAGGAGAATGAATCAACTCTATGACCATTTGCTCATTGAGAAAAGAGTATTCAGAGGCTGCCCAGAAAGGAAATTATTTAAAGTAGGAAGGGGTTTATTTTTATGTATTTATTATGCTGTACTTGACAAAACCTTATTCAAATAGGCAGAGCTACAATCTAGAACAGAGTGATTTGAAAAATTCTCAGCCTATTCTTAGCAAGTCGTTTTCATCCTTCTAATTAACAAACTGGTGATGTTATTTGATGGGAAATAGCCTGAATTCAAAGTATTAACTTAACTACTTTTTGATCAATCTTAACTGCTTGAGCATCACAGCTAAAATGTAATCCCGGTTCAGATGCACTGGCTGGAAGGGTTTAGGACAAGATACTTCTTTTAGTACAAATTCCTACCATTGGGCAGGAAGCTGATTATAGGGAGTTGCCAGCATAATTGTCCTGCTTACTGAAAAAAGGCACAATTGTCCTGCTCCAGAAAGAATACGTTAAAAAGTTAGGCCAGGGGTGTCAAACTCAATTTCATTGAGGGCCACATTAGGGTTGTGTTTAACCTGAGGTGTAGGTGTGGGTGGGTGTGCCCATTGTGGGCATGGCCAGCTCCACATCACTCGTTGAGGCTCTGTTTTCTCTGTAATGGCCTCCTGTAGCCCTCTGTCAGCAAAAATGGAGCTTGGGGAAGCCCCGTGTGGCCTCCCTGGGCTCTGTTTTTGCTGGCAGAGGGCTGCAGGAGGCCATTGTGGCTGAAAACAGAGCCCAAGTGGGCTGAGCACATCCCTACCAAGCTCCATTTTCATTGGCAGAGGCATTGGTGGCCGGTCCTTCACTGTTTCCAGGGTGGGCCGGATCTGACTCCTGGGCCTTGAGTTTGACACTCTTGTGTTAGGCCATATCCAAATGTTTTCCAATCAGAGTCCTCACTAGCAGTACACAACCAAGAATGTCCTAAAGTTATTTCCAGAAAGTAAACCTAGTGGGGACCTTTGAAAAAACAATGTCCTTCTGTTCTAAAGAGCCATACCATCCTGAAATGTCAGAACATGAGTAGGCCTCTTGACAATCTTCATGTGATACACGCACTCATAGTTATAAGATGGTTTATGCTATAACTCCGTCTTTTGAGCTGAAGCTGATAATTCCTTGTCCAACCAAAATGTCTAGAGTATAAAACCTATACATATTTCCTAAGATGTCCACTTCAATTAGTTTAGAATGTTTTATGTTTGGGAAGACAAGCGTAAAGTGGAGTACCCTAGTTTTGCCTACATGGCTTAGAGAAGCAAACCTAAAACATTGGTTTATGGTAGTCAACCCTATGACAAAGATACAGCTTTGAGCATTAAATTAGAATTCTGGATAATAGATGTTCCTACTCTACGCTGATTGGTTCAATTATTCTTAAAATCCCATCCCATCACCCTTTAAAAATTGGGGCAGAACAATATACCTGGAATGGCTATAATTTAACCTGAAGTTAAATTACATCTGTGACATTGTTTAGTAGATTCTAGCTGTTTTACAAGGGGGGATTTTTTTGGAGGGGGAAAAATTTAGATTAGAATCATAACTTTCTCCTTCATTCTGAATTACTGGATGGCTTATCCCCTTCTCATATTAAAATCAGAGTGCTGAACAAGATATTGCAATAAGTGCAGTTGATGTGTGAGCAGGTAATATAGGCAGGAGTGACACTGTTAACAGAAAACATCTAATTAACAATGACTTCATTTGATTGGGAGGATGAAAAAACTTTCTTAAATCAATCCAGATTTACTGGCCTTGGCACAACCAATTTATGACTGGAGACTGAAGAGAGTCTGGTTTCCCTCCAGATGTCATCCATGGGGGATAAAGGGCTAGGTGAAGTCATTTTGTTAGCCTGTGGAAACTCCAGGAGTTCCTTGATTTTGGGATTGAAGTCAGTGCTGCTTCTTCATTTTATTAGGAACAGGCCAAGACCATCAAGGCAGCTCCCCCCAGCTTCTTGAAACAATTAGCCCTTCCCAATTAGCATACTTCTTCTAACCTCAATAACTTCTCCAGGTTTTGGCATTAGGCAGCTCTTTCAAGAAAGGGAAAAATTTGAATACAGCAGGGACTTGGTGCAGTGAGTCTATATCCAACCAAGTCAGTACCTGAGGGCAGGATAAAGGGTTAGAGTGAATTGTAGTTACAGCACCCCTGCTTTCTCAGTTCTGACAATAAAAGTTGGCAACATTTTTGTCAGGTCATAGTTTTGCTGGGGTTGAGGGCTATAGCCAGTGAGGCAATACAATAAAACTTACATGCAGGTACGGCACATATTTATTACTTTGCTCTTATTTCTTTTTATTTTAATGTTGATTTTTTTAAATGATAAACCTTGTTTTGGGGGGCCCACTAGAGTTTTTTTTTAAATAAAAGATTGAGTTTTATAAAATTCAATCGACCTATATTGCTTATGAGAGCCAGGACAGGATTTTTAAGGAGAGACCCTACTGTGTAGGTTTATATATTTTAAAGCCAGCAAAATCTTCCATATCACCAGGAATGCTTTCCTCCTAGAATCCATCATAGAATCTGTACTGATTTGTGTTCACCTCTGGCTACAGCCTTGTACATTCCTGACTAATAGCTGAATGGAGTATATCTCTAGCAGCTTTCCTTAGCCTGGCATGCTCAGAAGGACTATGCAGTAACATATCTGGGAATTAAGAAGAAGGCTGAAGAACTGGAGATGGCTTGTTTTGCTTATAATAGAATGTTTTAGCAACAACCTTAGATAGCAACCATTCATAATTATGACAGTAATAAACAGCAGTAAGCAGTAGTATTAAAAAAATTGGACCAATGTGCAAATTTACACTCAAATTTCTGTGCCTAACAACAATCTGTGCTAGAGTGATAATAATTATCATAGCTCCGTGAGGGAACTTTACTTAAACGAGACATCAGGAAGTAGCAATCTTCACAATCTCTCTCTCTCTCTCTCTCTCTCTCTCTCTCTCACACTCTC